>OZ005741.1:30078297-30238297 GCA_963930735.1 Dioctria linearis
ATAGTACCCATTTCACAATCTGTATAGCTTTTTGATATCTAGTTTTGTGCCATACATGGTATTAGTATCCCATTGGTATCCCATACCAAAACCTTCGAGAATACTTCCCAAGCCATGAAACAGAAATCTATATGTATGCGTTGTGAGTCCGTTTTCTAAAATTTTCTATATTGAAACTTATGGAAAAGTGCCAAACATGGAGTTTATATATGCTATAGAGCCCAAACTACTATCCATACAGGAAAATGGTCTTCTAGTAATTTTAAGCTTGGTTCCTTACCTTCCCAAGGGCTACACTTCCGATATACCTTACTTAACAAAATAATAAAATAGGTTTGATTACAAAGTAACCTTACCATTTTACGCTCAATACCTCTCAGCTGAGTGATAATTGCATGTGTGTATGTGCAGCCGTAGTCCGAATCTGTAGGCAGCTACATTCGATATCATCAGCCCCCGGCATGCCATGACGGCACAGCGACATTACAATGATTACTCAGCTGAGAATTTTTGTTTCAGGAATCGTAGTCATTTGATTAAGATACATTTTTTTAAATAATTCTGTTAGGAAAGGTATGCAAATTTTATTACGGTTCGGAAGATAAGAAAGCAAGCTTAAGATTAACAGAACACTATTTTTCTGTATGAATAGTAGTTTATTCAAATCAAACTTTTGTCACTTCTACATGAGGACACTGCACATATTTTAGAATGTAAGGACTCCGTTGGGCCTCGCATGTGGTAGGGAGGGAGTCTGTTTCATGGTTTGTGAAGTATTGTTGAGTGTTTTGCCCATGCCCATCCCACGCCCACCACCAAAACCCTGGAGAATACTTTACACAAAAAGATTTGAAAACTATCAAACTATATGAATACATACGCATACAATCACAGCCGACAGGCCAGTTACGATATACTAGCACCCGACGACACCCGAGCTGAACCATATGAGAGAGAATGTACAAAAGCTTTAGCTCAACCATTGTTACGTGAGATCATTTTACTACATCAGGAGAAAGGACTTTGTCAGCTATGGTTTGTCGGCTATGAGGCAAATATTGCCTCACTTTTTTCCATTTAGCTTGGAAATCAGTATGCTTATCTGTGGTATTAGGCAGGTGAAAATTGAAACGTATATAATAGAACACGTATAATGTCAAAGTAAATCTACTTTTGTTGATTCTTTTTTGACTTTGGAAATACTAAACATACCCTAGAGTCGCTGCATCTATCAATTAAATCTGCTTTTAACTTCATCGAAACTTACAATTGCCAAATTTATTTAAAACCCTGCTGCTCATTATATTATTTTACATTATTGTGTATCGAACATGTACTAGATGATGTACAAGCCTGGCGACTGTTCGGTAAGGAAGAATTACAGCCAGATTAAGCATATAAAATTGACTTCAAAGCTCAAATTTCGGTTCGTAATGCAATAAGCTGAAATGTATATAAAAAATGTAAAATAAGAATTTTTTCTTTTAAACTAAGCTTTGTTTTAATACTTTATCATCGCCCAACTGTAATTGGTTTGTGATTCAATAAATTTTTGATTTTGTACCTAAAAATTATTTTGACTAGGCTAGCTTGCCATATAGATAATCAACACAATGCAAGTTTAGCAGAACTAACTCCATATCTAGTTACATATTAGCTGTGTTCTTCATATACTGGAAAGAACAAATTGTTCTGTCGATAGAAGCATACTATTTGTATTGTTCGCCTCATTTATAAATCTTCTATGATAATGTATGAGCCGTTTTTTTGTGTATCTTTTGTTCTGCCTTGTTCTGCGGACACAAAAGAGCACAGCTAATGCCAGTTCTAGTGTTTTGGTGTTTACAAAATAAAAATGTATAGAAAATAGATATCATAAAAACTGAAGATACACACATTTATCAAGTTTTTGCTCATATAAGTACTGCCAAGTACTGCTTATGAATCATTAGGACGTTTATTTGAAACTGTGGTATATTTTACGTGGACTATGAAGATCAGAATAGACCTACGTTGCTGCGTCTACATATGTGTAGCTACATACAATAAGGTGTTCCCGTACATAGAAACCTATCCAGGTTTTCCCTGAACCTGACGAGCACGACATACCATATCTTTTTTCGGAACTCTGTGTAATCAGTACAGAACACATCTCAGTGCTATAGATTCCAGTCAGTTTGGGTTATTCCATGCAAAATCGGAACGTAGTATTTTTTTTCTACTGGCAACTAGTAGTACTTTTTTCGTATATATTTGTTTTAAATATCTACGTGTCAAAAATTGTGGTGGAACTCGGCTTCACTTCGGAGATGTGAGTTATTAAGTAGTGCTCCCATCCTACGTTACTTTGAGTGATGGTCACTTTAAAAATTTATATTTCAAAATTAAAAAACCAAAAAAGTGCTAGAGGTCTTCAATAGTTCATAATACTTTTTTTCAACAACAACAGATTTTGATTTTAAATGAAATGCTGAAATTAAATAAATGGTTAATAATTAGATTCATGCAGTGTTCATGACCAAAACTCGACATGCATTTACACAATGAACTAACACAAATTGATAATTAAATCAATTACAAGTTAACACTGCTTTTGGGATATTTGTAGCTGATGAAAAACTAATTTGCCTGATGAATGCTTGTAAGTTTTGTTGCTGATGAAAATTTTCTGCTGATAACGTGAAATTGCAAATAAGTGGGAAAATGCTTGTGCCATGTGCTCGCACTTTTACACTAAAAAGCAGAAGGATTGAGCGAAATATAGCCAAATTTGTTTCAATTTCATTATCAATACAATGAAAATCTTCAATTATCTGGCTGAATTTGACTAAAATACGAAATATATTTATTGGCAGTTGATATCATATTGCAAAATGCATTTTTTGTCATATTTCCCATAGAAATCTGTTTTAAATTCGATAATTATGATAAGATTTGTGAATCTTGCCATAGCATCGAATCTCCATATTTAATATCAATTTGATGGTTTCCTCTCCGAATTCATTCTGCTGTTTCTCCCTTTCACACCTTTGGGTCTCTTTCATACTTATTAGTGTAAAAGTAATTTCTAAAAATCGCGATTTACCTATAATGCGTGAAAAATATCGCGAAACGAGCGCGGCCTTTCGATTAAACTGCGCGCGAGTTGTTATTTTGTTAATTTTTATTCTCAAAAGTGTATTTTATTCAAGTAGTGAAAGTTCATCGAGGGATTTGATCATTCATAGAAAGGTTGGTACATATATGTTTTTACACAATTTTATTAATAATTTGAATGAAAATTCTCCTTTTTCCAATGCCGTGGATACATGCCAAGGATATTCGTTTTTTGCTAATTTCTCACCTCTTGCATGGGTATGCCAATTATTTCAATGTTTTATGTTGTGAAACATGAATTTGTTTGCATACATTGTGTGGTGACTGGTACAATAGTATACAAACACGAGTTTATTTCTGTTGTTTTAATGTTATGTTTATTTTATTTAATATAATTTCTCTGTATATTTACTTTTAGTTCAATAATTTTAATTAAATTTCCTCTGTTTCTGGTTGTCGTTGGATCCCTGCACTTGAGGAAACTCCAGATGTTGGTGCCATTTTGTTTCTTCCGAGTTTTATTCAATTTTTGTTTTTTTTCTTTCTTGTTTTAGGATCGTTGAACACGGTTATTACATCCTCTTTTTTAAAATTACGTTTCATCGTCTAACAAAACTACTAGACCCAGATTTTTCAGTCGTCATTGTAAAAGCTGCATGCGTTTTATACCATTTTTTTATGTGCCAGATACGATTATAGTTTTAAGGAACCATTAATATGTGATTTGGAGGATATTACAAATGACCGAAACGTTCTACACGCAACGCGAGTTAGATCGTGGTGAGCTGAACTGGAACCTTTTATTAAAAAAAAAAAAAGACCGTCACTCAGAAGCGATGGATTACGAGTTATAATAACGAAAAAAAACAACACTTTTTACTGATTGTAGTTTTATTTTCTTTTATCACTTCATTCACAAAAGCCGTCGTACTATCAGAACAAAATATCTTTTATATATAAAAAAAAACAACAGTTAAATCTACTCTACGTTATTCGTTTGAACATTTTAGTTTCGCGACTCGATAATTACTAACTACTCTCGAGCTTTTACAATTTGTCTTTTTGGTCTGTCTTTAATTGTCAGGTAAGCACTTTTTATGTGTCTCTTGATAACATTTGGATTTATAATTTAATATGACACCTTTACGGTTCATGGAAATGCTGACGTCGCGACGTGAAAATGGGAAGTTATATTTAATGAAAGAATGTTGCGATTGCAACATGAAAATGTGAGAAAGTTGAATTTTAGACTTTCTCATTACCAAGCCATGGGTTTTGTTGTTGCAGTTTGGTATGAGTCTGGATCTGATAGATCCGGTGTCGGATGTAGGTCATTGTATGTAACTCGCGCACCTTTGCACTGGATGGATGGATGGATTAAAAAGAGATTGAGACCCCAAGGGGTCCCTGGAACGTAGGCCACAACAAAGCCTATTTTTCACCGACCAGACTTCTCATCAACAACTGCTCATAGGTCCCAACCGGACGCTCTTATAAAGCTCAGTATTGGCTCCGAACCCTATTTACCGGGTTCATTCAGTAGTTCGGGAGGTGTGAGCAAAGGAATCTGTAACGCTTTCCTGATAGAGATGGACAGTGATAATGAAAGTGAGTCACCGTTTCGGATTGCTCTCAAAACCTCTGCCTATAGGATCATCAAAAAGTCTCATCCTGTAAAGGTGCCCCTGAGAAAAGAGTGTCCACTTGGAATTGACACTGGAGTTCTCTGGGTTGGTTTGTTTAGTCCCAAAAGCTTATCCGTTATGTTTGGGCTGGGCTTACCCGATAGTTATTTTGTAGTTCTACCCAAAGGGTCATCTAACCACCTTTGCACTAAATTAATCTGTTAACTGGGGAACAGAAGTGAATAGCACTCAAGTGACAGATTACCAAAACGTGAATGAACGTGAATATGCTGCCATATAACCACGCTATGATTCAATAGATAAGAACTACAAGATCTATAAAAAATGCATAAGTTATTGCCGCAAAGCTTATTCCCTACTTTTTGGGGAAAAATACCTAAGCCTTGTGGCAACAATTGTGCAAATTTTTTACTGTGAGCTAATACGTTCAATATATTACTGTTAATATCCCTGACGAAAAATGTCTACGTGTACATTGAAGTAGTATTCCGAGTATGATGAAATATTTCGTCCTATGCAGGTAACAGGTTAATTGAAAAATCACTACCCCAACAACTGTACAGAAAAACCTGATCGTTTGTCGTGCCAGATACCAGTTTTATTCTCATTCTGTAATAAAGCGGGAGTGCTAAAACAGAGTCATCTTCAGATTGTTTCAGGTTTTGAAACCAACTTGGTTTTAACCTGACTGTATGTCGCTACTAATTTAATTTCCTGTGTATTATTTTGGCAAGAAAAAATCATGAGCGGTAAACCAGATCATTTGTCGCTATTCTCAACCGGTATTCAAATAAACGTTTAAGTGTTAAATTTTGTACAGCAACACTACGAAGGAGTTATTCCATTAACACTTAAGAACAGATCTAGACTTTTTGTAAAATGTCAACACATACTCAAGTTATCTAGTAAAAACGCGTACATATAAACAGAAATGATAAAATCAAAACGATTCCATCCATTTAACGCAC
This sequence comes from Dioctria linearis, assembly GCA_963930735.1. Classification (NCBI taxonomy): domain Eukaryota; kingdom Metazoa; phylum Arthropoda; class Insecta; order Diptera; family Asilidae; genus Dioctria; species Dioctria linearis. The sequence continues at coordinate 30,084,008 of OZ005741.1, forward strand.
TATGTTTATTCTATACCTATATTATAAACGATATCATTATTTTATACTCTATAACTTCCTCTATACACGGTTAAAAAGTTGGTATAAACGATGCACATTTTTTACATTTTCGATCTTATAAGTTCTATGAATCCAATTTTTCATATAAAATCAAATAAATATACGGATATCGGCATCTCTAATACCAAAAAATTCTCATTTTTTATCCGAATTCAGTGCAAAAGCATAATGTAAGCGACCAAAGGATAGACTGTATCCATTTAAATATAAGGATCAATTAGGTTCAGTATAAAATGAATTCATTAACTAGATATTTGAGAGCCTGATACTATTTTGGTGTAAACTCTATCCTTTCAGTAATATTAAAGCCATTTAAATTATTCGTATCAATAGAAATGCTTAGAAATATGTCATACGAAGTATCACATACGAAGTATGATCTTTGCTTCGATCCACGATGGTAAGTTGGTATAGGTACAAGTATATGGACGTTCTTGCATAAGACTGCATGGCTGACGACTGTAAGTGTTTGGGCTCTATATACATAGTATAGTATAGAAGGTTGGTTAAAATAATAATATTTTCTTTAAATAAATATTGTTACGAGCGTAGTCTTAGTTCGTTATTTAAAACACAATATTTCAGAGATAATTCAAAAGTTCCTTCTTTATTTAACTTTACCGGTTACTCTCACAAATTCACAAATAATTATCAAACCAACTCTTTATAGTTGTCGCTAGTACTGTACTTCTAATTATCACAATCGTAATAGTTTACTTCATTCACTTCACTGTCTGAAATAAAACTCGCCTCCTGGATGTGAGTAGCGCCGTATTTATACTCTACAAATTATACTAGAACCTTCCAGAATATTCCGTTTTTCGAACCCAAGGTTTACTAAGATGTCACTAGCCTAAAGTTGCTTCCATTTCCAACAGATGTCGCTTGTGTCACTTTGTGGCACGTAACAATATTTAGATTGTTTCATAAAATTAACAAGTGTTTTTCTAATTAAAGATGTTTTTTTTTCTATGTGCTCAGGGGGGGGGGGGATTCATTTTTAATATACTACGATTTCCTGTTTGAATTCAAATCAATTCGATTGATCGAATTCACCACTAAGGTCTAAACTACTACTGCATTGGTATAGAATAATATATCATAAGTATAAAGGTTTGTTCACGGAATTAGATAAACCTATCATAACAGAGATATAAAAAAGCATATCCTATATTTATTTATTTTATCAAAGACAGTTATAATTATTATAAACATATTCTATACGAGAGATTGATTGAACTGTATATAAAATTTATATAGAGCAATTACATACCCTGTTGTATTATATTAATAAACGCTCTTATAAAATTTTATAAATTGAGGAAGTATACAAATTATTCAAACCTTTTATGGACCTTACATATATGTATATTATTTGTTTATAATATTTACACCTAAATTTTTAACCGTGTAGGTTATAATTACACAATTAGAATATTTCTGTGATTTATGTATCTCATTGTTTCCTTCTCTCTCCTTCTCTCATATCTTTCCCTTTCCCCTACTTAATATCTTTTATTCAACTTTGATTTAACTTAAATTGCTTCAATCACAGGTATGTGAATGCATTGTGCTTGCGGTTTGTTCGAACTTCCTACACTTATACTTTATTAGTAATAAGGATTTACACACACTTACCAACCTCCAAACTAAGCCGGAAAACAATATAATTCATTGGTCTTAAAGCCGATTATAAATTAAATCAATTTTCCAAGCAATGAAATAATTCAACTTTTGCTCAAGGGAAACATTTTGGTTTACCTTTCATACAAAAGAGAAACAAACTTCAACTTCAGAGGAAATAAAAATGTTTCCAAACCACAAAATACTTATGAGCCTCACATTGGAGAGTTGGTCCTACCTCAACGTGAAACAGAATTCCACCTAATCTACAACCACTTATTAAACTTAGTTGAGAAACTAATGAAAAAACTTTTCAAATTAAAACTTTTAGCAATTCAAAAAAAAAAAAAAATCTTCTATCTATCCGGTGACTTCATAACATGACTTAATTTGTGGGATACATGTTGCGGGTGCATGGGAACCACAGGTTCTCACTTCGTTAGGCATTTTTATCTCTCTCTTTCCTTTTTGTAAGTGGATAAAGCTTTTATCATGTTCACATCTATTCCAATTTTCAAATTCACTCCATAATTTGCAGAATTTTTATGGTATTTCCACAAAATTCACGCCGGCCGGTCATGAACTGTTTACGCAATTACAAAGCATCAAAAATGTATTGACTGGGCGTTAAAATATGGCAACCGCTCTCAAAACTCGCTCTATGTTATCACTAAACAACGTGTTTTTGGTAGCGGCGTTAAAGTTTAAACCTCCCCTTATTACATGACATTCAGTATAAAATTGCACTGGTAGCTTTACCCTTGAATAAATGAAGCCATCCCCCGTCATCCGGGCATATACATGAATGTATGTAAATATTTCCTGGTTTAATTAAACAATTTCTCAACACAAAAGTTTTCATTTAATACAAATCTCATAGAATATTCGTCATGTATGTAGAAGGATACACGTTTTGCATAGGGAAAAGTATTTATGATATTACTGCATAATTTTATCATTGACAGTATTTCATGATATAAATGTCATTCATGGCGGGAGAAGAAAGTGGGGCTGGCTATGCTACAATAAATCTGAAATTTACTCTCATGCCGATGCCGTTAGTTAGACAAAAAAAGTTTAGTCGAATGAAATTTTAAGGAGCTTTAATTAAAAATTGCAGTTTCATTTTTACCTTCGATAAATTAAAACAAACATACCCAAGCTGTGCGCTACAATAACCGGCTTGATTTTTTTTATTGCACAGTTTTTAGAATGAAAACTTTCAAAGCTTTTGTTTTGTATTTCAAGATTTTTGCTAGATAAATGGGACCTAATTATTTTCACTAATTTCAGTGACAGCCTTACCTTAACCCTTTCAGTCCGATTTATGAAATATATTACCAGAAAAAGATTCCTTTTATTTTTAGTATAATTCAATGGTCTTCTTTCCATTTTCTATGAAATTTTATAAACCGCAATCTTCAGACCGGAGTTTTAGGAAGTTGTAAATTTACAATAAATGGTCTGTAAGGTACTAAAATAGAACTAACTACTTTTCTTTATATAAAACAGGCTTTATTAAAAAAATCAAAATTCTTGTTGAACACATTGATAACAAACATAAAATAAACATAATTTCTTAGGATTTAACAGAAATATAATATTATTATATACTTTCGTCTTCTTAGGTACAGCCAGTCATGATTTTATTTCTTAATATGGAAATCATAAAAGCAATTTTTTTTTTTGTGCTCTGCAAGCAACAAATGAATATTGTACTTAGTACACATGTTTTGCGCAAATCCAGTACATCCTTCAAATTTACACCTACCACGTTTACTTCCAAATATTGGCCAGTGATTGTATAAATCGTACCTTACGCTTTTACCTGGTCGCTTTTAAAACTTTTGATTTGGAGATGCAATAGATAGAGACGAATTGTCACCTTCATCACAGTTTCGAGGTCTTCCCCGTTTGCGCACTGGTTTAATAATATTTGCAAATAAAAGACCTTCAGAAATTTCACTTCGAAATTCCGTTTTGAGGCAGTCACGTTTGTATTCAAGCCATGCGTTACAGACAGCTAACTCCACAGAATGATCAAAAAACTTTGTGGTCCACTTCCTGCTTTTAATAGAAATTCTAAATAGTGATATGAGAAAATCTATCTTAACAACACCTCCCATGTTCTTGTTGTACTGTTGTACGATTTCAGGGCGTTTAATTTCAATAAGCTACTTTTTCTCCTGACAAAAACGTATAACATTTGACAGTGGGTCAGTTCCAAATATAGTGAATGCGGGTTGCACTATGCCATTATCAAACCATCGTACTAAACATATATTCTGTGTTACTTCGATGCGATAGTCAAATGACCCGCGACCTTCCTTTCGTAAATCTTTCTCAGATTTTAAGAGTTTCGCTGGTCCGCATAATCTGTTAGACCATAGGGTTACAGTTCCCCATATTCCAAGCTCTTTCAAATTGGAAAGTAATGGGATGTCGTTGAAATAATTATCGAAAAATATCTTATGTCCAATATTACGTGGAACAGTTTCAATTAAACGTAAGATAATATCTGCACAAAAACCCAATTTACCTTCGCCAACACTTGTTCCTTTGCCCTGGTAGACCTCCAAATCATGCACAACGCCATCAGTGTTGCATAAAAAGAATATTTTGATACCCCATTTACAAGGTTTCTTGGGCATATACATATATTGCTTGAGTGTTGTCTTTCCTTTAAAAAAAATCATCATTTCATCAGCAAATAAAAATTCTTGTTTTGTAATGCATCCACATTTTTCTTTGCTCGCATTTATCAAAGGTCGTACTTTCCACAACTTATCTTTTGAATCAATTTCATTGGCTAAATGCAGGTATTCCGAGACATTGTATCTGCAATTGATGGAATACGGGTTGCTTTCTTCCAGTACATGCAAATTCCTGCAAAATCATACATTCCCATTACTAAATACATGCCGATTAGCTGGTATTTTTCAGAAGATGTAGTGCCCAAAATATTCGTGGTTTGTGAAAAATAATACATATTTGTTTCCTTGGCAATTTTTTCAATTAATCCCTGCGGAAAATATTGTAGGAAGTACTGTGTCTTTTCGGAACATGATGATTTGTCAGAACTATTGGTAATTAAGTCTCCAGTTGGTGTTTCGAAGTCCTGTTTTCTCCAAGAAAACTCTGCCCTAACTTTCCTTGAGTCCGCTGCTTAGTTAAGATCTTCTATATCTATTTCTAAATACTTATCAAGCATATCAGGTGCAGCTTCATGAACCACCTCAGAAATTTTATCCAAAGACGCGGAGATTTGGCACTCTTGATCTATCTGTTGAAATATATTATCGATATCGCCACAAATATCATCGTCGTCATCATAATCGTCTTCTATGTATATCAGATAAATCGAACATTTCGAAAACCTCTCTTACATCGGAATCATTCCTCAAAAGCCTATTTCTGCCTGAAGTAAATATATTTCAAAAAATAATTTCCTTCAGTGATATAAATAATTAAAATAGCCGAAAATGCGAAAAATTAGATTTGTTGCACACGTGCAACAATTCAAAATTACAAGAAAAGCGACCTTTGAATACAATTGTTGCAAATTTACAACATCAGATTTCTAAAAAATCACAGTAGGTACATATTTACTATTTCAATATAAACTGCAGGAAATAATAATCTTTCACTCGTTTTGAATTAGTATATAATATTTCAGTTCATTTTACACTTTGCATGCTTAAAAACGGTAGAATGAATAGACTTACCTGCTCGTTCTGCCATGTTCTTATAACACCCTAAACAGTTCTTCACTCTATAGCCTAGTACTAAGGTCCGCGCTAAACTAAATTTTAGCGGATCTCCAAAATTGGGCCGTTCTTTAGCAGCTAAAATATGACAGCGGAAAAAAGATATATTAAAAACAAGAAGAAGAAGAATTTTGCAATTTTTTTACGGAAATACAACGCCCGGTCATAATACTTCTAAAAACAGATAGTTAAAATTATTTAGAAATATTAAAAATATAAAAATAATATGCATAATGTATATACAATAAGAAACAAAAATTAACAATTAAATTAACAAATTAAAAATGACTACAAAAATCCGATCAATAAATTTATCAAATCTCATAACTCTGACAATAAATATTTGTTAGCGCGCTAAATTCAAAATTCAAGCTAAAATTTTTGGAGACTTACGGGTGGTGCCATCTCTAATCAAAACCCAAAGTCAAATTTAGCGCGTTGACCTTAGTACCGCTCTCGCTAAAATTCAGGATAAATATTCGCTTTAGCTTGCTAAATTTTCATACAAAATTTAGCTTAGCGCGGACCTTAGTCCTAAGCATTAATGATTCATTTAGGATAGATATAGAATACCTTTAGGAGTGTCGACATAATTATAAGAGCTTTAGTTTGTGTAGTAAAATTGCAACAAAAAGACCGAAAGGGTTAATTATTTACCAACATATCTGCTATTCCTGCATTCTCTTATTGGTAAAGTTGTGTCTTGTGAAAGTATCCGAAGTACCGTATCTTGAAGAAAATTTACTATCCACGCGAAATTAAACGAATTTAATGAATCACCCATATTTTACATTGGTAAAATGCATTGAATACGGCGTATTTCCACACTCTTAGGAATGATCCAAAATTATAATCATAAGAAATTTATAGAAATTATTGTAAACTATAAAAGTTCAGTAAAAATCCAACAAGTTAAAATTTCAAACATAAAAATTCAATATAATTAGAGAAATTCAACTCGGAAGGTAATGTTTTCAAGCGTTCTCGTTATTTCTGAAAGAAAAAGAAGAAAAAATGGTTTTAATTTAAGTATAAGAATTAAGGCACTTTCACATCAAAAACAAGAACAGAAAAATGTAAACCGAAAAACTCAATTTATTCCACTTTAAAACAAGATTTTTGTTCTAATGATTAATAAAATCCAGAGAAATAGGATAAATTAAGAATTTTACTGAGAAAATAGTTATATTTATTTCAGATTTTGAAGAAAAACACAACTTTTATGTTTTATCGGCCGAAAAACTTTTTCGGTGTAAAAATTCGTCCGATAAATCATAAAAATTGTGTTTTCTTAAAAATTCGAAGATAAATATAGTATTTTATTAGTAAAATTATTAGTTTATCCTATTTCCCATGATTTTATTAATCATTGGAGCAAAAATCTTGTTTTAAAGTGGTATAAATTGAGGTTTTCGGTTTACATTTTTTCGATTCTTGTGTTTGATGTGAAAGTGCCTTTAGACTTCCATCAATTAATACACAGAATAAGATTTTTGTTGTGAGAGGGTGACGATGCAAGAATATACTCTTGTTACAGTATGCTGCAGAGTGTAGGGAAGATTATACTCCTGTTACAGTACGCTGCAGTGTGTAGGCAACATTATACTCCTGCTACAGTATGCTGCAGAGTAGGCCAGATTATACTCCTGCTGCGGGGTGGTGCAGCGTATAGGCAAGATTATAATCTTGATACATCGTGCTGAAGTGGGTAGACAGAATTATACTTCTGTTACACGAATGGGAGGCAAATATTAAATTTGCTGAGAGATTGGATTTTTGTAGAATAATACCTCATTCACAATGCAGAGTGGAGTAGAGTAGCGAAGAGTGACAACAGGCATCCTTCCTTTTTACCTGCAGTAGTGCATATAGCCATCCTTGTTTGACTCAGAGTAGCACAGAGTGGAGCTGTATGAAAATAGCTTCTATTCCATTTTCACGCTGCCATTTACGAAAGGCTACAAACTAGAATTTCGAACTACTAGCATGTAGATGACGTGAGAAAAGCACCAATACTTCTTTTTATCATAGCTAACATTTTGTAACATTATTTCCTGATTTACTATTTTTTATGAAGGCTAATAAAAAACAAGAGGTATCTCATGGTGCCAACAGGCGTCTCCTTTTCGAATTTATTCTTTTGACAACGATATTTGCATGGTTGTTTGTTGATCTGGCATTACTATGACATTTTTATACCCTAGATGAAATCTAAGTTTGTCATTCCATTTGTATCGCATAGAAATAATGCTACCAGAGCCAAATAGATTGAACACCCACGCATAAAATTTTCAGTTATTTTGTGTTCTGCATGTCAGTCCGTCCGTCTGTCTGCACACAAGATAACTCGAGAACGCGTGCACTTAGAGAGCTGAAATTTTGCACGCTTACTTTGAAAACAACAATAAAATTAGGTTCGAAAATGATAAAAATCGGGAAACTCTTTCGTGGGGTTGCCATACAAAAATTTCGTTTTTCACCATATATTTGAACACTGCCTGAGAGCCCGTTGTAGAGAGCTGAAATTTGGTACATGGTGTTATCATAGTTATAGCAAATAAAATTTCAAAAATTAACTAAATCGGGTAAGCCCATGCCATATAAAAATTTAGGATATTTACGTATACTGTGAAAACTATCTATTCCAGATGTTTTTATGTTAGGTACTGAAAAGTTCTTCAGAATATGAAATTCCATGGAATTGGTATCATTTTTACTTGTATTATATTAATTTCAAAGTGCGTTGTTGATTTGGCGCTGTTATTGCGATTTGTTACGTTTAATTTCAAAGTTCGAATTTCACTTTGCGCTGTATTGTGAAAAGCTTCACTCTAGACTCAAAGCTCTCTTTGCTCCACTCAGCATTGTGAATGCGGCATTAGGGTTCTACATCAATAGATAGAATTAAACTTCTATATAAAGGAACAAAAAAAATTAGACTATTGTTTAAAGGATAGGGAACTCAGATTAGACTCTGGAGGAAGATACTTTCAAATTAGACTCTGAAAAATGAATGGGAGATTTCGTTGCGGCTCGCCGCCTTTTCATAGCCACCGTGAACAGCTGTGTCTCTTGCTCCATGATGAGTTGCCCTGGCAACGCTAATTTCGTTTATTCAACTTCTGATTGTGACATTGAATAAAGAACTAATAAGGAAGAGCGGCGTGTCGGGTGAAAACGTAAGCCAGTCATGAAATGAATTAGTGTGATGTGTTTGTATTCGTTTCGTCGTGGCAGTAGTGAAATCGTGACATTTTGAAGGGGGACGTTTTTTAAAATCGAAATTGCTGTGTAAAAAAAGAAATCGTTAATGCCCCCTTTCTTTTGGTAAAATAAATATAGGGCTGCCACTGAAAAGACATTTCTCAAAACAAGAAATCGCACTTGATCTTAAACCATTTTAAACTTTCATATATTTCTCTGAATTTTGGCGAAAGTTTCCCCAACATTGCATAACACAATTCATCACTCTAATTTAATTACACAAAACAATGAACTTAATCAAAATATACATCACGTTTGCCAAATAAATTTCAAATATTCAATATCCAGCCCCAGGAACCCTGATATATTCACTTTCAGAAATGTCAAAATCAATTGTATTCGAACGACACCATCTGTCTAGCGTAATATTTCTAGATGATATTACAGAATTGTAAATACATTAGAGGTCAGTGGCGGATTCTGGGGGAGGGTGGTCATGGCGGAGGGGGTTATATTTAATAGTTTGAGTTATTTGAACAAATGTATTTTTTATTTAATTCAACTTCAAAAAATTATACAAAATATTTTTATTTCAAATCTTAAAAAAATAAAAATTTTCATGTGATGTATGTGTATGGGTTTTTCTCAGAATTTGAGCTTGGGACCCCAACTTTGGGTGATCCAAAATTCTCGAGAAACACTTCCCAAACCACGAAACAGAATCCTTCACTACCACATCACAGCCCCAACTTAGTCCTAACTCCTAACATTCTAAAATATTTGCAGCGTTCTTATGTAAAACCACTGACATGTATAATATGGACTAACTACGTCCATAGAAATACACTGTTGAAAGTGGACTCAGTTCTGTATAGCGTTTTAACCGCTGGGCTGACTGAAAAAGGAGTGTTCAGATTCTCCAAAGCCTCTGAACCTCTTAAAATTAAAGTTTGCCCAAAAAAATTTATATAGAATACCTAATTCTGCTAGATTCTATTATTTGCTAAATTTAAGAGGTTAAGAGATCTCTTAAAAGCGTCTGAGGTCGGATCGGGAGTTAGATTTAATATTCCCTTTAAAATGTGAACAAAGTTCAAAATACCGCTGCGATTGAGCTACGGTGTATCCATCACCATCTACTAATGCATATACATACATAGTGGACTGATTATTTTCTTCGTCTATTTGGCACATGTTTCTCCTAAAGCTGCTTTACATGAAAGGGCCAAGGAGGAAGGATATAAAAAGTTAAAGTTGCTGTAAGCACCTACATATAAAGAAAGAAAGAAAGTAAGTAAAAATTGGGCTTATCAGATAAACAAAAGTATAGGCTACAATGGTGTGAGGGGGGGGGGGGGGAGAGGTCTTTTTGAACCCTCAAACACACCTCATATCCCCATATATACGGCCTTGGCTGATGTTAATATCATCTGGTATCTTTAACCATATAGCGAAAATAACAAATATTGCTAGTGCTGCTATTTAATCGATAGAGCAAGATGTTCTCATATGAATTTAAAAAAAAAAAGAACGCAGCAACTAAATTTGTACGTGATAGGAAAATTTTCTCATTGTTTTAAAAATCGTAACAGCCATAAAATTTTTAATAAGTTAATCTCAAATTAATAATTTTTTAAGGAATGCCCCTTAAATTGAAGAGAAATTTTAAACTATTTTCCCACATTCACTATATGTAATTGTAGTGCCGTATGCACACACATAAAAGTGCTTTGCTATATTTGTATTCTCCTGAGAAATTCCATATAAAATACAGTTTCATCATGTCTTGTTATCCCGTAAAACAAATCTGTCTTCCCAGATACTTCGCATTAGGTACCTCTTACTACATTATTCTCCATCCAATTTCACAGACTATATGCAACATAATAACATAGTCGTTGTCCTGATGTATCCTCCACTGTACATGAGCGGAAATTCCGTGCGAATACCCCCTCAAGCTAGAAGCTATTTCAAGAGTTCATTGGAAAGATCATTTCTTATACGAGTAGAAAACATATAACAGGGACCAGAAAGATTTTATGCTTTGCTCTGCAGCCTATTTCACAGATAACGAGAATTCGCCATTGCTAATATTTCCATTCGTTTCATCTATAAAACATTCAATTTTGTATCTAGGTGCAATAAATTAGCACTCAACTCTAGAAGGCACATACTCTCGTAATTTGTGCCATGCATTGCCCATAACTTTGGCGCCTGGATATCCTCTCAAATACGAACGACCCACATAAAGTGTGGTCTCGAAACATTCGAAAAAATTTACGACCGAATCGAAAGGCGTTAGGATTTCTATCATTTCTTGCTTTTTTACATTTTAAATTGATGTTTGATTTCGGATAAAATGCGCTAATTTTTCAGTAATGGAATGGAAGATTTAGGAATTTAACGGGATTGCCTTCCAGAGAAGTGCAATTTATGGTCGTCGAGGGAAATGTATATGCCTATGAAGTGCATAGAATTTATTTGATTATTCTTAGCGTATTTATTTGAATAAAAATTAGTTTTTGTCAGGAAATTGAGATTTTATTACCAACGTAAATAACTATCATTTTTTTTAAGTAGTCACTTCCATTCCCTATCGGCAATGGGTATACAGAGATACACCCGCGCGTAGTATATGCATATGAATCTTGTAATAATGACTATACATCAAAAAGGTGGACATGCTGGAATGTAATGGGCTTGAGATCCTTCCCTGAGGTATTCCGCAGATAAGAGGGAATGTTTCGGATAGTAGGTTCTCTACTGGAATTTGTTGTATTCTATCTGATAAGGAGGTCCAGGTTATTTTAACGACCCAATAATAGAGGTGCAAATTTAATAGTAGCTTAATTATTAACTAAGGATAATTTACAATTGAACGCGTCGGAGAAAATAAAGTAGCGACATAACGCTAATGCAGTAATTTTTTATAAGTGCTTTTCGAATGTCAGACTCAGACACATATTTGCAGTTTCGCTGCTATGAGATCTACGGAAATTGGATTGGTATGGTTTTAATAATTTACCAATCTATTCTTTCAGGAATTGTTGATCCTTAGCTACCAACTTTGTTTAATTAGGCAGGTATTTAAGTACGTAAAATCGGCATCATTACCTATGGCAAGAGACGAGATTTTTAAATTAAATTCGGCAGCATCAGATTTCATGTTAAGTTTAATGTCCAGTACATTAATACAACTATAACTAAAGCTAATTTATATGCCCTATATAATGACTTGACCCATGCTGACCTTCTAGAAGAAGATTAGTCCAGTCCTTCCAAGTAGAACAGATAATCCTTGTTATAAATCGTACCCATTTTAGCCAAGCTTCCGACCTTCTTCCAATAAATAATCATGGAAATGAGTTAGGAAATTTCAAATGCACGTTCCACTGGAAGTAGCTCGGATGGATTTCCGTTCACTTTTCATGTCATTTTTGACAATAATAATTTTTGAAATTTGTAAGTTATTTCCACTAATTTCCGTGATCTTGGCTAAGGGAAAATGATTTCAAGTCTCTCATTATATTGGTAGTTGAAAATAAACGTTTAATGGAACCAAAGGGTTCCTATTCTTTTTCTATTTTATTTTCTTATATATAAGATATATTAGGATTTTCACGTTCAACCTACAGGGTGATTCAGATCAAGATACCTTCCGGTATACCACGCGATTCCTTGAGGTAAGGTGATCAAAAAATTGTTCCACATACCAACCGCCCCCCCTGCCACCCCCCCCCCCCCGCCCCCCAGAAACCTTCCTTTAGGAGTGGTGGCCAGTTGAAGATATTCGTGAACCCTGAAGGGAATAAATGAGTTTAACTTTTGAACCACGATATAGATTTTGGTTATTGTTGGCTTATTACATAGCCAAGAATAGTAGCTGTCGAAAAGTGTATTACTCTGTATTTTCTAATTAAGCATCTTTAAATTATTCTCAAATATTTCCAAAATTTTGATTTTTTTACACACTAAAGGTTTTGAAATAAATAACGGTTTTTATGAAATTTGCGTGTAAAAAAAATCAATGTTTTGGAAATATTTGAGAATAAGTTAAAGATGCTTAATTAAAAAATACATAGTAATCCACTTTTCGACAGCTACTATTCTTGGCTATGTAATAAGCCAACAATAACCAAAATCTATATCGTGGTTCAAAAGTTAAACTCATTTATTCCCTTCAGGGTTCACGAATATCTTCAACTGGCCACCACTCCTAAAGGAAGGTTTCTAGGGGGGGGGGGGGGGTATATGGAACAATTTTTTGATCAGCTTACCTCAAGGAATCGCGTGGTATACCGGAAGGTATCTTGATCAGAATCACCCTGTATAACTACGGGCATTACTTTTTTTTTATATGTATGGATATTCATATATTTTCATGCTATTTCAATGTGTTTTTATGAATTATTGAGTAAAATTAGCCATAGGCGAATAATTCATCCCTGGTATTCCTCCTATACATAATACCCCTAACCCAAAAAAATAAATAATAAATATAAATTTAGTGTTTCGAGCAATGTTTTTTACAAAGAAAATATTAGTTTCATATCGTTTCATGTTCAGACTTTTAAAAAACCTGGAAAAAAGCTAGAATGGGTCTAAGACGAATCCTTATGATAACTTAGATAAATGCCCGTTGGCAATTTCGTATGGTCACAACTCTGTGCAAGTTTGATAGTTAAAGTTGTTTTTCGCATCTATTTCTAGAACGGTTCGTCGGACATCATAACTAATTTGATAGGACTTTGCACAATGATCGTTTGCACAATATACGTAAAAATATCGATTTTTATATGGCAGCACCAAGAAGTGGAAAGTTGCCCGATTTAGTCACATGGACATGAAAAATCAAACTAACTTTTGATATTATGCGTGGATGACCAATCCTTTTTGCTGCACCAGATTTTTCTATACAAACTAAGAAGGTAACTATATCTTTACCATCTAGGGTACGAAAATTGCCGAAACATGTTTACAGCAAAGCTCAATACATCTTGGCGAATACATGTATGTCCTTTACAAAACCGAAGCTTCATACATATATATATTGATGAATGATGATGTGTATAAACAAAGAAACATAAAGACATGTCTTTATGTTTCTTTGGTATAAATTAGTTTGAAATGCTATCATTTCCTTAATTGAATTTCAGTGCGAAAATTTGCACATAATTTTAAAAATTTTGCCCCAATACTAATGAAAATGTGAACAAATCTTGGTTCATTCACAGAATTTTATGTATGTCAATCCATTTTCTTTAAAAGTAATAGAAAAAGACAGCATAATATACGACAGAGTATCCTGTAATGTGACATCCTTCCGTTTGAAACGATTTATTCAGTGGGTGGATAGGGAATCATTGCTACCTTCCGATTTGAAGATTGCGAGAGAATTGCTAGATGCCATTAATATTAGACCACAGTACCAACAATATCTTAGATTTTGCCTTCATCTTAAGTGTATCTATATGGAGATGTTATGAGTGACTCTTGAATCAATATTCTTAGCGATTCCAGAATAATTAATTTCTCTTTAAAACTGAGCCCAATGCGCTCTATTCACTCGACAGTGACCATAACCAAATTAATTTCAATGCAACAATTTGTAACAAGTGCTACAATCAATCTTCACATAAAAAAAGCTCAATTAACTAACTGTTCCCTAATTACCTTTGCTTTCTCCAAGCAATTATAATTCTGGATTTCTTAAAATTTTCATTTCGTAAAGACCTTTCTAAAAACTTCACTTTCCTTTAATTACCAAGAACCAACTCCGACTCCGCAAAGTTCAACACAATTTGAAAATTAAAATTTGTCATGAAGCGGGACAGAGATGGCATGCCCTGAATGGTGGCAGTGTGAATAATTTGCAACTTTATGTTCCAAACGCTCCCGGTTGCAAATTGCTGCATAGGTATCAAGAACATGTGCACAAATGCTAATTCAATCAATGTTGCTAATGAAACGCCCTGAATACCTACCTACCTTCTTCACCTGCGGTGTGGAATAGAATGAATTGCTCCACGTAATGTGTAGGTGCAAGTCAGAACAGTTATGCAGGAAACTGCTGTTTGGATAGAAAATGAATTTCGAAAGCTCACACCCTGCATTTATGAATCCAAATTGATTGATGAATGTCGTTGGAAACTAAAGACGACATAAATCCAAATTTCGCTAAGTGATTCGGTTTTGTTTCTGGTTAGATACGAAAGGTCCCATTCAGATTCAAAGTAATCATTTGCATAGCACACTTGAATACATACATACAGCAGAGAATTTGTTTTCAACTATATGAAAAAGTTTTCATCGAACGTTCTTCCATGATGCAGTTAATGGCAAAACTCATTAGTATGATAGAAGGATGAACTGCTGGACACTAATACTTAAGTTGATGATATCAGCCAAAATGGAATAGTGACCACCGCCAAATATTGCAGAGATAGACAGACTATAAAAACTTTATAGCCTTAATTCGTTCGGAAGCTAATTGACAATTCCATTATCCAGAAAAGAATTTTAGATAATTGATTCAGTTGCAAGTGCTTTGAATAGCAGTTGAAAAAACTCGTTTGAAATGGTAAAGATTGTCATCCAATTTAACAGTGATTCTTGGGCATTGTTTTATTGGCACAAATAGCATAAAATATTTTGTTCTAGAAAGATAGCATGCAACGCAATATGTGACTTGCCCAATTCTGCGAAAATAGTGGATGCTTGGAGTTGAGTGATACGTAAAGTGAGATGTACTTATAGCAGGGTTTGTTTTAAGAGCTTCTGGATCTGGATCCTAAATTGCAACTTTTTTCATGTCCCATTATGCCTAGATGGTCAAGAAGAATCATGATGGGCTTCAAGTACAAAGATGTATTTTGGTGATGGTACCAATCTTGTGAGGTGCGGCTGTTGAAAAAAATTCATATTATAAAAAATATTTTTTGTAACAACTTATTTCGTACATAATTGCGTGATATAATGGAAGCATTGATTATAGAAATAATAAACCACATCAAAGCCAGATAGCTAATTTACGGGTAAATAGATTATTTTTATTTTTATTACCATGAAAAATCACCCAATAAAAAGAAAGGAGCCCTTAACCCTTCCGCGCCATGTTCTAGTATTCCAAGTTATTTGCAAGTTCATACATGCTTATCTTCTCTGTTATTAGCGTCACACATTTGAGAAGAGCCTTATTATATTCTTGAACATAAAAATATGATTCACCCAGGATTTTCAGTTAATTTTTCTCGTAAACGCTACCAGATAGGAGGGTAAAAGGACTTTCGTCAAAATAGTAGAGAAGGAATAGGGACATTCTTTAGTAAATCAAAGGTTACTAGTTCTTACTAGTTTTTAAGATATACCTAGGTATAAGCCAAACACGTTTTATAATTGTGCAGCGGAGCACTATAATCACCTATCAATAGAACTCGCCGAGACAAATAGTAATTTTTCGAAAGTCTCAACAATTCTAAAATATTGATGAGTTTATATAAAGTCGCTTTCTCCCACCCGAAAACAGGTTCACCACATTTCATCACGAAGTCTTAGACCCGTTTTGAAGATAAAATTTAAAAATTACCTTATTACCTCTTAAAGGAATTTTCTATATCTAATTAAATCCTTTTTTTTTTACACCTAAAATTGTAGATCCACTCCATTGCATCATAGTCCAGTATTACCCATATTTTCTTCCAGGCCCCGAAAATGATAAATAAGTATATTCGATTTCATCAATAGTATCCCCTATGAAGCCAATTACCCCATATTAACCCATATACTCGTATACCTTTTCCTAAATGAGAGACTTACATAAAGGATGTGAGCTCTCACATGAGTAAAATTATATAAACATATACATATGCATATTAAAACATTAAGATCAAAAGTAAACTCATGTGAGTCAAACTCAGAAAAGGGATGCGAGTTAACCTAGTAGTTTTTTCTGTCAAAAAGTCAAAATTTCATAAAGCGTTTTTGAGAATGAGTTCTGGGATGAAGGTATTTCCATTATGGTTCATCCTAAAAATTTTTATTTTAAAATTAACCAAAGAGGCTGCTTTTAAGTTGATGGAGGTATGGCAGCTTTATTTTCATGTATATGAAGTCTGTATAACAACAAACATGCAGGAACTAAATTGCTAGTTGACTAACATTATATAAAAGGAAAAATTAGTAAAAAAAACTTACGAGCTTAAAAATCTATATAATTTACAGAAATATAACCTAAAATTGCCGGTTAATTGTCGGAGTTTCATTTGGTATTTGAAAAATAATAAAGCTTGAAAATTATTCACCAAAACTTCACAATTTCTTACAATTGGATTATTTTTCTGGTAACTTTAAAGCAAGAATCATTGCGTAAAAAAGTAAAAACTTTTACTCAAGAAAAGTTATCAGACACTTCCCGAGTAAATTTTGTTGAGCTTGCCATGTGTCAAAAAATTGGCAGCCACGTTTTCTGTCTGAAACAGAAAACAATTAATTAATTTGAAATATATTTTATAAAAATCACAACTCTTTAGTTGATAACTTTTACATTCCCTCGATAATACAACAAGCAGCTTAGAATCAAACTTAATACTTTTGACAGTCAACTGATTACATATATCGAAGTTACACATCCTCTTGATCATGTGTAAAAATGTGTAACTTTGCGCAAGAGGGAAAACGTTTCAATTGACTCAACTTTTACGATTCCAAAAGTTAATAGACGGTTTGTGTGTAGAAAGTTTGGAGTTGGCAGACAGACGTATAGTCCTCTAAAAACGAAAACATATAATCGATAATATTAAATATTATTAAAAAGAAAATTTTAAGTCAAAGGAAATTAAAAATAAAAATCTTTTTACTAGTATCTCGCAGATCTCTGTGCTTTGAGAGCATCAAAACTGTGGCAGGTAAAGAGGAGCGTAGTAAGTCAAATGGGAAGCGCTTCAGACTGAAATGTTTACTTTTTTAAAAAACATTGCTGAAGACTCTTTTGAAGTTTATGAAGTTTTCCGAATTACGTTGATGCTGTTGATAGAAAAATCATTCGTGATCCTGAATATAAGGAAACTTTTTTTTACAATTACACGTTTAACTTAATTATTTCAGCCTAGTCCTAGTATAATGATGTATGCCAAGGACACGAGGTTGCCAAGGGTTACAGATTACAGACATCTGTTTAATCTGATGCTTCCAAGCGAACAACGATTGTAACAAGAAGCAAATAGAAGATTTTTCCCGCAAGTAAACGATATTACTAACTAAAAAGGAATGGACACAAATAAACAAAAACGTATATACAATTGAAAAGAGAAAAACGTTATTCAATCATATTTTCATGTAAAACTGAAAGAGAGAAGAAGTCAATGTAGCGCGGTATACTGACAGTAATAAAATTTCTGTTCTGTACTTTTTACCTGATCGCCTGTAAAACGTATTACTAATCTCTACTAAGTTGTCAGATATTATAATTTCTTTAATTAATTGTAACTTTCATTTATGTATTATTTATAAGTATTTTATTTTAATGACTTTTTTGAATATTTCACATAAAGTGTGATACCGTGACATCACAGTTAAAGTGTCAAAATAAGTAGTAGAGATACCTTGTTTCTCTGTCGTTTTTGTTTAAACTTTAGGGTAGAACTCATTCCGATTATTTTACTTGCGTTTATGCAGAAATATCAGAATCAATTGAAAATTTTCAAGCGTAAACTGGATGATTATCCATGAAATAAAATTAAATTTAAAAATCATCTATACCAAGTATAAGTTCCAAAGATAAAATATTCAGTTCCAACCTAAAGTGAACCAAGTCGAGATCGAAGCTGTGACGCAATTTTTGGTTCATACGAACACGGCACTCAGTGCGGATTCGGATCGGAACTGGGGGTTAGACGAAAACGACATCTGCGTACCGTGTTCATAAGTGCTTAGAACGATACAAGCTAACCATGATGTACATAAGCAAGACTTAGTGGGAAACAATTACATTCTGATCATTTCATTTTAACTTATATGTTTCTTTTTTCTTGTAAGAAGGCATCATCTCGATATCTCTCATCTAAATTTTCATGTTTTTCGTGCTCATTTTATAAATACATTCTAAATTTGGCTGGTGTGATCAGCTGATTTAATGGTCAATGAGTATTTTTCAGAATATGGCAGAAGATTTCCTTTTTAATACAATCGTTGTTTGCTGATTAATGGTTGGTAGAACGGACTACGTTTGATTTTCAATTTTCAAAGTTGCATGGCTGTGTTTAAATTGAAAATAGTTCGAATTCGCACATATTTTAAGAGTAATCCAAAAGTTACCACTATCAATATCACATATTCTCAGATGGGATGCAAGGTTTGAAAACTTCTCATGTTTTCACAGAGATTATGTACAAGGTTTTCGTCAGAAGGCTAATAAATAATTCGCAAAAAATTCTCCGTATAGATTTGAATGGTACCAATAAGTTCAAATAATTCTGGGTTTGGTAGTATGAGCTGTGTTTTATTTTTCGAGGATATACCATAATTACTCTCCATCTGTATTTATTTTTTTCTTTGAATTTTTATTTGTATTTTACGTAATAAATGAAATCTTCCCTACAATAACTTGCCAATTTATATAGTTTTCAAATTGCTGAAATATTTCCTGTGTACCTACTTTATATTATAACTAGCGGAAAGACTTTAAATCACTTTTAATTGCAAAAATCATGTTCTGTTATCAATCACCAAATCAAAAAATCAATCAGTTTCTATATTCTGAAGCAGACAAATTATTTTTGACTAAACTGAAACAATTTTTGAACGTTAAAATATTCTCTCAGATGGAGAATTTCAATAAATTGAATTCGACGTCTTTGACGCTCATCCTTACTTCACGGAAATTTGAACGTCGAAAGGACCTCTAAGTCCAGAGATCACCTTTGATATATTTCTCTGTGAAATTTACCTTGTCATAAATTCTGCCTTCAAGAAAGACCAATGTCATGAAAGAGGAAAATCTCCCAAAGAACCATATTGGGTATCAGGAGAATTTCTTTTGATATTTGGAAATTTTGAGGCCGAGTGAATTTCCAATAAGTTATCATATCGAAAGAGAAGTTTTCTCCATCGTATCGTAATATCGATTTTTTTTATTACTATCTTTTCGTAGGTTTTAAAAGTAATGTATATACGTGTTTTGTCGTATCTACTTCTGCGAACTTTAATGTAGCAACATTAATGTCAAATTATTTCCACAGAATTCTATACAACGGTGCAGTGGATATTTACGTGTTGTTGTTTTGATAACGCAACAACAAAAGCCTACGGGGCTCCACTCTACTGATGTAGAACTGTTTGAAAAGAATTCGAAGTAAGAGTTTTATAATATTCTAAGAATAGGTAGCTATTTAGAGATTTTTCTTCTAAACCATAAGCAGATTATGATGTTTACAAAACATTGTACCTACTTCTGTATAGTAATGACATCAGAAAAATAAAATCTCCACCTTTATCTTTTCAACAAGACAGAATGGAATTATTAAAAAAATATCAAACAAAGCATTATTAAATTTCCCAAAAATTCCATTTTTTTAGGTAAACAAAAAAATATTGATTATTACTTAAGCAAAAAGAAATAATTTCTCGAGATGAGATGTTGGCTGAATCATATTTCAATTTACGGACAAATACAAGAAATGGATAAAATGTTCGAAACGGTTCGCAGTCATTTATGGAAAATGAAATCTAGGTAAAATTGCCCGTTCTGAGAATGGAATGCTCTCTTAAGTTTTTAACTTTTGTTACTGTTTTTCAATTTTTTTAATCTTTTTTTATTTTTTAAGTCGTTTTAATATTTTTAATTTTCTTTTATTTTTTATATAATTTTTATTTTTTTAAGTTTATTTTTTTATTTTTCTAACTTTTCATACCCTAGACGAAATCTATAAGGAATACCTAGTTTGTCATTCCGTCTGTAAGGCCCAGAAATAATGATGGTAGAGCAAAATGGATTGGACACCCACACATAATATTAAAAAAATTTTGATTTTTGAATGTCCGTCTGTCCGTCTATCTATCTGTGTGTCTGTCTGTCTGTCTGTGCATACGATAACTCGAAAAAGCGTAAACTTAGAGAGCTAAAATTTTGTACACGTACTTTATAAAAAAAGGTAAAATCAAGTTCGAAAATGAGACAAATCGGGCAACTCCCTCAGGGACTTGCTATACAAAGATTTCGTTTTCCACTGTATATTTGTACCCTGCCTGAGAACGCGTCGACATAGAGAGGTGAAATTTGGTACATGGTGTTTTCATGTTAATAGCAAATAAGTTTCAAAAATGTACTAAATCGGGCAACCCCTTGTTGTGTGTTGCCATATAAAAATTTAGGTTTTTTACGTATACTGTGAAAGTGATCAGTCCTAGACATTTTTATTGTACTAAAAACTTCTTCAGAATACAAAGTCCTATAAAATTGGTTTTAATAATTTTTTCTGCCCGACGAACCGTTCTAGAAATATATCCGAGACACAACTTCAAAAATCAAGTCAAACTTGCACATACATACAAAATTTCAGACGAGCATTCATTTAGGGTATCATAAGAATTGGTCTTACACCAATTCTAGCCGTTTTACTTGTCTAAAATTTGTTTGTTTTTTAAATATTTTTTGTATTAAGAGAAACATGCTAGGATTCATCCGCGTTACAGATAAATTCTGGGCTGTATACTTATTTATTATTAGTACAAATAACTCAAAATTTGGCCACAATAGGTTGTTTTGCAAGCAATGTGCCTGTGAAAAACTTTTAAATTGAGTTTTAATCCTTTTTATGGTTCCGTATCTAAAAAGATAACAAAACAAAAAAGCGGAACCCTTATAAAATTGCTGTTGCGTCCGTCCGTCTTTCACAGATGGTTTTCTTGAAACGACGCTCGTGATGTAGGAATTTGGAATTTGACAGAATGTTAGGTTTTCATACCACCACATATAATGAGAGTCAAAGATTATATTTTTGTTTAATTTCTAATGGGTCCGCTCAAAATAAAACATTTTCTTTGTTCATTTGATAGGGTTACTTTCAATGATTCCAAAAAAACTTTTTAGTGAATTGATTCCGAAATGTGTGAACAACCACCTCCCTCCCCCTTCGTTTTCGAATTCCAAAATTTGATATTATTTGGGAAATGAGTCATAGATAACAGAAAAATTAGCGCATTTTTCATCAGGCTCATGTAGTTACTGAAATAAAAAAATGTCTTATTTAATAACTTATAAAATAATTGTTACTAATAATACTAGCTCTTACTATAAGATCATTTTTGCGTCCGTCTATTCAGTAATTTTTAAAACATACGAAGTATAGAGCCATCTAGTGGGGAAACACACTAATCGATAACGTATTTACGAATATTGCAGCACAATGCCACATGATTCATTAATTTTTCAGCTATCACAGGCAAATTTGGTATTCCTTAATTCGGTTGATCGACTGTTCGTTCATACTTTGGTACGGAGCCCGGATTTCGCGAGCCAGAACGCTCTCTACCGGATTCTTTTTAATTATCTAAATGGGGGTGTGTAAAATATTGCTAGAAAAATGTGATGAAGTATTTTTAACTATGATTCTATAGTTCTTACTGCGATATTGATGATGATGAATTGATTCATTTCTATACCATAAAATCCATAAAGTGATTCCTTTTAACATGAATTCCATTCTACTTATCTAAGTGTCAAAAACTTAGTCAGCAAATTGATTGTCACCTACTTACCTACAATACAAGTGCCATTCTAAAAGTTTGAAAAAAAGCTCATTTACTTCTATGCTTGGCGTGTGTCTTTTTTTTTGCTGACACTCTCGGAAATATTCCATAAATCGGTTTCTGAAAGGAAAATTCAATTGAAACTTGCCCAAAACTTACGTTGAAGACAATATAATTCGGTGGCATTAACTTTCTAGGGCAAAAACCTTTAATGTGCTCATGTATCTGTCTTGTCCTGGATGTTGTTTACATCCGTTTTCACGACTGCTTAAAGAACTTTAAACACGTAAACTTTTCCCATTACAAGATTATAAGATTAAAACAAAAGCAGAGCGTTGGCATCCATCCCATCATGCACAGGACATAAACAGGAGATTGCACGGGAGCTGATGTGACAAGAGCGCTTTTTACATCTGTTGTCTGCAGTTGACACTTTTCGTGAAAGTCAAGGGATAAGGGCTGAATCGGAAAACATAAATACGCTACAGTTACATAGACACTGTGTATGAGGACACCCTACACATTATTACATCTGGCCCCATAAACTGCAATAATTCGGTTTACTTCAAATGCTCCTCGATAACAGCTTTTAAGCGTTTTATACAAATAATGGTGTGAATGATCCCGTACCTAACGGCTAACAGCCTTCGTTAGCCAAGATTTTTAACGAGGCCAAAGCGTTTACGACGTCAGCGAAATATGTTTGTTTTATCATTATGGGTATATGCCTCAGGACAGAGTATTAGAACCTATAAAAGTTTTATCATTCTCGCTCCTATTTTCTGGGTTTTATACTCAACCATTTCGTTTGATGTTTCATAAAGGCGTACCCGTTTAAATTACTGAACCGAAAATGGAGTAGCGTTATTTTGCCATTTTTAAATGGAATTTATTCATTACATTCAGTACTTAAGAGAAAAAAAACAATAAATTACGCCAAATCTAAAGTACCAGCTATGCCTGAAATTGGGTGCGTGGTTCTTTTTCCTTACGGGGGGATAAAGACTAGACGAGTCTAATTTTTAAAGAAATTTGAAATAATTAAAATATCATAACCGCTAATTATTATTACGCTCTCGCAATTTATACGTGGGAGATATGACTAGATGGAAAAATATCATGACAAGTGCTACAATCTACAATAAATCTAGATGGTGCAGTTTCTTAGTTGCGATCGGACTTCAGATTAAAACACTCCGGTACCTCAAAGTACCTCAAAGAAGATATCTGTCTCCTTTACTTTTAGTTTGTAAATTAATCATTTACCAAAATTAATTAAGTTTTCTTAAATCCTAATTTATGTTCAGAGCTAATAAATGATTGTACGCTAAAAGAATGTGTATTACTGTCAATTAATATTCATAATAACTCTATGAAGCTAGATGTTTTTCGATTACTTGTGAATAATTCAAGCCTATTATCTATATGAGATCTGTATACGATCTATGTATTGACCTGCTTTAGGTGTATTGATGCGTTGTATTTTTGAGCATGCTATGTATCTTCCAGGGAATGCTTAGAGAAATCAGAGGTAATGAATAGATATATTCAATCGTTTTGTTATCGAAAGGAGAAAGACTGTATTCGAGAGAGTGCGTGCATGCAAAAAATTCATCATATAATTTCATTGATTCTCTAAGGTCAATAAAGAAAGCAAAAGTACGTGCTGGAGATGGAAATTATTCTGATTTGTGCATTATTTCAGAAGAAAAAGTGAATTATTTTCAGTTAAGTACGAGATACGCATAAGTGAAGACGCATTTATTTTCGACACCACAGAAAGAAGGAAGAGGTCTTTCCTTTACCTCTCAGTGAAAACAGAAAGGTGTTTCCATCTACCTTCCTGAGAGTATAAATTGAATGGTTCTTTCCAACTTTCCGGAAAATTCATGCTTAATGGTCCCGTACAGTTCCCTGAGATGGTGTGTAATGAGTTCACACTCATATACTCATAATCAACCATATCATGCATTATCATGCATAATTAATCATCCATATCATATGACCTAAAAACAATCAATATTTTACATATTTTACAGTCATAAAAACTGTACACTTTTATTCCCTCCAGTCAGCAATATTAATTTCTCAATAATTCGCCGCCGGCATACTCTTGGCCTTCACGGCTATATAAATACAAAAATAGGAAATCCCCATGGAATTCCCTCACGACGATTTCATACACATAATGTACTGACCTACATTATACCGGCATTATACAAGCCAAATTATTGCGCGTCACCCATGCAACGGCATCAGCATACTTACATATGTATGAACTCCCTTAAGCAACCGCAGTGGCGCTTGCAATACATATGTTGGGAAATTCAACTGCGCATGCGGCATGTTGATATGCTGTGATGTATACGCGGAAGTATATATAAAGAATATTTCGTATGCCCATTGCATGCCGTATTCTTTTAGTTATACATAATAAAAATATTCTTTCATGTTATGACACCTTTTCGTGTTATGACACTTACCTTATGAGTTGCGGCACCATTAAATTTTCAAAAGGTGTCACAACCCTAGGAAAAGGTAAGTTTAATTATGATGATGCAGCCCCTTAGGCAATCATGCCGATTCTTTTATACTTCGCAACCTTGGTGTTGCCTCTTAAAAAATTGCACCATCCCAAAATATAAAAGAGGTGCATTCTGAGCCCACAGTCAGTCTTCAGATTATCAAGTTATCGGTTAAGTTAAAGTCCGGTTTCTTAAGTTATTTGAGTTAAGTTTACAAGTTCAGTTTTTCAGTTAAGCATAGTTATTCAGTTAAGTTCAGTGAAGTTTGAAATGCAACGTTCAGTAATCAATTTGACAATAAGATTGTGAAGGCCGATATTACGGTCAGATATAGAAACAGTTTGACTAAATTAAGACTTCCAGTTAATTTTAAGCCGTGTGTATCAAGTTGTATTAAAATAATAAAAATCCAGTGCTAAAACAAACGGAGTGGTCTATTAATTGCCGTATGATAGACGATAGTACGAATTAATATCTCTCAGGGCTAGTGAACTTCTCCTCTCGAGGAAAGTACATCACGGTCCTTGTTGCAACCTTTATCCTTAAAAAGTGCAACAGAACAACTGGTGGCAGCGGTGGGATTGTAAAAAGGACAATAGATCCTTCCCCCATTCAAAAAAAATACCCCAGCTTGAAGCCTAGAAGGCATCCAAAGAAAATTTTTATACACAAGGTATCTGGCACCTAAGGAAAGCCAAACAGTGAAAAAATATATATATATATATATAACCTCGAAGAAATCAACTAATGGAGGAAAGAATCCGGAAGATAATTGAAGAGGAAGTCGCCGAACTTGCCGAGAAATTATACGCCGAAGCCGCACGTGAAGCTGACGAAGACGAAGACACCGCCGACTTCATGCTTCACTTCCTATTGAAAAAGAGGATGATCGAACTCAAGGCTCTCCTTCAGTAAGCTCTCTTAATTTAAATTACAAAAAAAAATGAATTTCGTTTATTTTAAATTACTATTAAAATTTTCCTATTAAATTTTTTTTTTTTTACGTACTATTATAAAAAAAAAAAAAAAAAAAAAAAACACAAAATTTTTATCTTTATATATATACACACATTCTGCTATAGAGATACTTTTTTTTTGAAAAAAAAAAAAAGGAAAACACAACATGAACCATGTTAACATTCTTCTTCTATTTTTTTTTATTTCTGATCAATTCGAGATGTTGTTTCGAGATTTTACTAGCGCTAACACAAAATATTGTGCATAATTTTTCCTCCAATTTGAGATTGAGAGTTTTACATGAAGCTCTTTTACAAGTATTCAACTAAGATATCAATTTTTCCTTGAAAGTGTAGCAATATTTTTGATTTGTTTTACATAAAACTCTTTTCACCAAACTCTGAAATTAGTCGTGAAAATTTTTTTTGGGGTGAAAACATTACTAGGATAATACTCTTTTTGTGCTGTTTTACGTAGCTGTAGTGAACTGAAAAGAAGTGAAAGTGATCCGTAAAAATTGTGGTGATAACACGTTCTAATAGCCGGCGAGGCTCTGGTGAAAGTATCGAAATACCCGTAGCCACTCGCCCAGCTAGTGTTGCTGAAATTATAATTACTAAGCCCAGTCCAGAATCCGAGATGACTGACTTAAAAATATCCATTACGGATGCACGTAATATGATCCCCGAGTTCGATGGCCGAACCGAGAATCTACACCGTTTTCTAACCTGTGGAGATTTGTTATTCACCCAGGCAAAAACCGAAGCAGACCATAAATTATTCTTCACGTTAGTGAAAACTAAACTTACTGGTCCTGCATACGACATTATTAGGTTCAAACAATTCACAAAGTGGGATGAATTAAAAGCAGAATTAAACGCTCAATTCCAAGAAAAAAGATTAAGAGTGGCGCTTCAGGGCGAACTAATCCGCCTTAAACAAAGTCCCCGAGAAACTCTCGCCGAATTTGCTCAACGTGTGACCAAGAAGCTGGCTGATTTAAATGCAGTCACTTTTAATGATGCCACAGACACGGCTTCTCGAGCATATTTGCTCCGTGAAAACGAGCAGAATGCCATTCGAGCATTCGAGGATGGTTTAAAAAATGAACACTTACGTATAATAGTAAAAGCCCGCTCAGAAAACGATTTACAAAAGCTGATTACTTTTGCCAGCGAACATTCTTATAGGATTGCCGACGATATTGCACCAAGTACGCATAGGCCAAGTCCAATTCCTTCCTGCGAATATTGCGGTAAGAAGGGGCATACAAAGGATGTGTGTTTTAAGCGAAGACAGCTTCCTTCCTTTTCTCACAAATTTCCAAATATAAAAAGAGAAGTCAACAGAATTATTTGCAACTATTGCAATAAACCTAACCACAGGCAAAACGAATGCCGCAGCCTAATCTATAACGAGCAGATAAAACGCTCCCAAAATTCGAGACAATTTCAGTCTCCCTCTTCTTATAGACCCAACATGAACTCTTCTTATAGAACCAACACAAACCCTTCTCAACCCCCTATACGGAAAGATTCGAACGAGTATCATCAGCCTAGGAATTTTAGGCAAGTCAGATGGTCAAACTCGCAAAATTCGGGAAACGATCTTCCGCGAGAGGCAGTGGAGGACGACCCCTCTCGCTTAATAGAGACTCAAGCGTCCATACATCATTAAAGTCAAATAAATTCAGGGTACCTCTAGAGGCTCTGAATCACTCTCCTACTGTGACATTCCGCGTAAATTTCTCCAAAGGTACATCAGCTAGATTTGTACTCGATACTGGTGCTGAAATCAGTTTAATTAAAGCTGAGTCTACTCATGACGAGGCATTGGTATTCGAGGATAAACGATGTATAATCACTACTCTAGCTGGTGATAGTTTCTCTTCATACGGAGTAACCAATGGATTAATAGCGTTGAACTCACAAGGAAAGGAAGTGATTATGAAACAGCCATTCCACATAGTACCTGAAGGTAGTAAATTGCCATGCGACGGAATTCTAGGGAACGATTTCCTGAAAGAATATGGCTGTGCAATTAACTACCTGGATATGTGTTTAGAGGTGTGCTTAAAAGAATCACTAAATTATGATACAGGTAATATTGAGGATGAATTACATGAGTATAATGGAATAAAATCAACTCTGTGTAACTTTAAAAAACAAGGAAATATAAAAGAGGAAAGCCACAAAGAAAATGAAGAAACGTTAATAAGCAAAGATACGAAGAATAAAAAATTAAATACAAAAGAAATTAAAGAAAGTTATAAAAATATTTTAGCAAGTAACCCGCAACTTGTAAGTAAGAAATTGGCTCACGAAGCAGCTAATAAATTAAATGGTGAATCGGCTACGCAACAGAAAGATTGCGACCACTCATCAGACAAACTTGGTTCCCCGCAGAACCCAAAGTTAGAAGATAAAGCCAAACAAAGGCAAAACAATATAGTGGCTCACTCTAGAAACAAAAATTCAATTCCTCAGAACACAAATATTCCCCAAAATATAATAATTCCTCAACGCTCAGAGAAAATCTTATCTATACCTGTCCAATTAAATAAAGAAGCATTTTGTGTAAAAACAGAAATTTTACCTGGCGTATTTGTAGGTAATACCCTTGTAAATGCACATAAGGATTATGCGACAATTTCAATATTAAATTCCACAGACGCAGAAGTTGACATTAATCCGCAGCAAATTAATCTTGTTTGGGAAGACTTAGACGAATATCAGGTGATAGAAACTGATTACAAAAAAGATCCCATAGAAAATCGATTAAAAAATCTAATAGATAACTTGCAGTTGGAACATTGCAATAAAGAAGAACGGAGTTCAATCTTGAGAATCTGTCGTGATTTTAATGATTTATTTTTTTTTGAAGGAGATTATCTCACCTGCACTGACGCAGCTAAACATTCTATACCAGTCTTAAATAACACTGGGCCAATACACGTAAAACCTTACCGGTTACCTGAAACACAAAAGGAAGAGATTAACAAACAGATTTTAGACATGCTTGAACAAGATATTATCAGTCCAAGCCGTAGTCCTTGGAACTCCCCTCTTTTATTAGTTCCAAAGAAACCAGACCCATCCGGTCAAAAACGCTGGCGAGTTGTCATAGATTTTCGAAGACTCAATGAAGTCACGATAGGCGATGCCTATCCTCTCCCAAATATAACAGAAATACTCGACCAACTAGGTAGATCGAAATATTTCTCTACGTTAGATCTAGCAAGTGGTTTTCACCAAATTCCGATGTGTGAAGATGATAAGGAGAAAACTGCCTTCAGCACTCCATTTGGACACTTTCACTATAATCGAATGCCCTTCGGTTTGAAAGGTGCACCAGCGACCTTTCAAAGGCTGATGAACACAGCTTTAACAGGTCTTCAAGGCTTAAGATGTTTCGTATACCTAGACGACATTGTCGTATATGGCTATGATCTGCACGATCACAATACCAAGCTTATAGAAGTGTTCCAAAGATTGAGAGATCACAGACTTAAACTACAGCCAGATAAGTGTCATTTCTTACGAAAAGAAATAGCCTATCTAGGACACGTAGTTGGCGAACAAGGCGTACTCCCTGATCCTAACAAAATTAAAACTGTCAAAACCTATCCAGTACCTAAAAAACCTAAGGATATAAAAGCTTTTCTCGGTTTTGCTGGTTACTACAGGCGTTTTATCCCTAATTTTTCTAAATTAGCCAAGCCTCTAACTAACCTACTGAAAAAGGATATACCATTTAAGTGGGATAGTTTTTGTGACGAATCATTCAGAGAGCTAAAACAAAAACTAATAACAGCTCCTATTCTTGCATATCCCGACTTCACGCAAGATTTTAATGTCACTACAGACGCCAGTGAATTTGCTTTAGGCGCAATTTTGTCGCAAGGACCTATAGGAAAAGACAGACCTATATGTTATGCTAGTCGAACGATGAATCAAGCAGAAACTAGGTATTCTACAATAGAAAAAGAACTCCTGGCTATCATCTACGCAGTAGAATAATTTCGACCATATTTGTACGGGAGAAAGTTCAATATTATAACAGACCACAAGCCCTTGGTATGGTTAATGAGTCTGAAAGATTCCTCCTCCCGCCTTATGCGCTGGAGAATAAAATTGGAGGAATACGACTATAAAATCTTTCATAAACCAGGATTACTAAACGCTAATGCTGATGCATTAAGCCGGTTAAATCCCCCAGAACAAGAAGAAAAATGCGTGAATACGGTAACTCGTAATCAGGCAAAAGCATTGCAAAAGAATTCCCAGGATCTATCTTTACTTGACAGAGTATATAACAAATGTATATCTTCTCCTCATGCTGGAATAGATCTCGTCCACGAAAAACCAGAAAATCTGATTAACAGGAAAGGTATCTATTTCAAATATTTTATACTATCTAAAACATATAATCCCATTGAGGATTCCCTAAAGGAAATATTCCCAAATCTAAACGTGTTAACTTCACAGATAGAAGTCTTATCTGCAAAAAAGCAAACGTTCGTAATATCTAAAACAGCCTACCCGATGAGGAACGAGAATGACTATAAACAAGTAATTACAACTTTGTTGGAATTCAAAGAACACTGCTTAAAGAACAAGCAAACCGAAATTAATATTTACGTACCAAAGGTTGACCCAAGCATACATTTCGAGTTTAAAATTCTAGTCTCATTAGTTTTCGACAAATTACCGGTCACCTTATATCTCTCTTCGATAACCACCATTACCGATAAGGAAAAACAAAAAGAAATCATACGTATGTGTCATGACACCCCTCTAGGTGGTCATCAAGGTATTACACGTACCATAAAAAAAATTCAAACCTCGTATAACTGGCCTGGTATAACTCGTGATGTCGAGAATTACATCAAGATATGTAAATCATGCCAGTCAAATAAATTACGCAAGAATCCTCGGATACCCATGAAGATAACCACTACCAGCTCTAAGCCTTTCGAAAGAATCGCGCTAGATGTAGTTGGCCCCTTGCCGGTCAGTCACAACGGTCATAAATATCTCTTAACATTCCAGGACGATCTTACTAAGTATACTGAGGCCATACCTCTGAGCAATGCTGAAGCCAGAACGGTAGCCGAAGCCTTCGTAACTAACATCATTTGTAGACATGGAATACCAGAGTCTATTTTGACAGACCAAGGATCCAACTTTTTGAGTGACTTGTTTTCTCAAATGTGTAAAATGCTTCACATAAAGAAGTTACAGACGACTCCCTATCATCCGCAAACCAACGGAGCTTTAGAAAGAAGCCACAGGACCCTAGCGGAATATCTTCGACATTATGTCAACCGCGACCCCTTGACATGGGATACGTGGATCCCATACGCTATCTACGTCTATAATACGAGTATACATAGTAGTACTAATTTCCCCCCTTATGAGCTTCTCTATGGTTTTACGCCCAAACTGCCGGCATTAGTCACAAATAATCCTAAGATAAATTACAATTATGACAATTACAATAATGAGCTCAAAGCAAGACTTCAGCATAGTCATCAAATAGCTAAAGAAAACATTATAAATAATAAGGAAAAATCGAAAAATGTATACGATAAAACTGCTCAAACTAAGATTTTTTGTATCGGTGATAAAGTTCTGTTAAAAAACCATTCACGAAAGAATAAGCTTTCACCTTTGTGGACTGGTCCATACGAAATAGTAAAGATTAGTTCTACCGAAAACTCAACCATTAACATAGGCAATAGGATGAAAACTGTTCATAATAACCATTTAAAATTATTTATGGACTGAACCTAATTACCTTAAATAACTACAGCATCATCACCACTGTGACGACTATTTTGCTTCTGATCAATGCGCCAACATCAAGTCAGGCTATCCGAATCACTTCCCTGAGCTCCAACCCAGGAATATTCTTCGAAGAAGTAGGCCGAATAGGTCTATTTAGCAATGAATGGAAGGTGATTATATACTACGACCTCACACACTTTCGTTTCGAGCTTTTAAAACTGGTAAACTGTACGGAAACCGCCCAAAAACTTTGCGATATTTTGGAATCTAATTATAACAGACTACCATTGTGTGCGGATATAACTCACCAGCTACACACCCTAGCTCGTGTGCTACAGCAGAATGATGAGTTATTAAAACCAACAAGCGGCAGATATAAAAGAGGAGCTATCAACTTCGTAGGCACACTTAGCAAAACATTATTCGGAACTCTAGATGAGGAAGATGCTATAAAATTCAACAACCAAATTGAAGCACTTAAAGGTAACGAAGATCATCTACTAGAGTTAATAAAAAATCAAACTCTCATAATGGATACAACTGTTAACATTTTCAACAAAACACAATACACTATAAAGGAACAATTTTTACACATCGAAAAGAAATTAGGAAAACTAGTTAATCTTGGAAACCATATGTCCACAGAAATACTCAAACAAAACATAACACTAGAACTTGAAACAATGGTATCATTGACGACATTAATGATGATTAGATACAACAATATACAAAACATCCTTATTGATCTCGTAACAGATGTACGACACGGAAGACCACACCCCTCAATAGTCACTCCCCCACAAATCAAAGAATTACTAGAAATTATCCAGAAAGAAATACCCAACACTTTAACACTCCCCATCAATAAAGCCCAAAGTAATCTCCTACAGATCTATCAAATCAGTTCTGTCAGCGCAGCAATAATATCTAATAAAATAATCTTTCACCTCAAACTTCCCCTACCATTTAAAGACAATTACCAATTGCTAAAGGTTTATCCATTTCCGACCCTTCATAATAACAATTTCGCCTACATAAAACCCTCTTTGGAATATTTAGTGATAGACTACAATAGAGAACATTACTATTCGCTAAATAATTATGATTTACACAATTGCCAAACATCCAATCTAGTACACTATCTCTGTCGAATCTTACATCCAATTTTCAACGTACACTCAGTAAATAATCTATGCGAAATAGACCTGTTAAAACACTCTGATAAAATTCCTTCTCATTGCGACATTCAGACAGTACCAAAAATGGACTTCTGGATACAACTTTCACAACCAAATAAATGGCTGTTTTCCATGAAAGACCCCGTAACAGTAGACTCCGTATGTGATGACGTAATAACGCCATATAAACTGAACAGTACAGGCGTGATTGAACTATCCATTGGATGCCACTTACGCACCAAAGATCTCATAATTCAAGCTCATAACATAAAAGAAATCAAGCTAAACAACCACTACCTACCTTCTCTAAACCTTACCTACGAAATACCATCATACCCGCAACAAAAACATAGCATCGCCAAAGCAAATGTAAAGGTAATCAAATTTCACGATGACCAAGACCTTCTGCAACTCAGAACGGCAATAAATGAACAAAAATATCATGAGGAAACCTCTAGTAATACACTCACACCTCACTCCATACATCATTATTCTATGCTATACTTGATAATTATTTTTATACTCACAACAGCATTAACATTATTGATCAGAAATTGCAAAAGAAAAAACCTAATGAAAAGAAAAATAAAAGAAGAAATAAAAAAAATCTCAGAACCTCTTGCCGTAGCTTCTGAATATCGCTTAACAGTACAAGATAAGTAAAAAAAAAAAAAAAAAAAAAAAAAAAAAAAAAAAAAAAGGGAAACTTTTTGTTTTGTTTGTAAAGCTTACCTTCATATCTATAATGTAA
The DNA here is from genome assembly GCA_963930735.1 of Dioctria linearis. Taxonomy (NCBI): domain Eukaryota; kingdom Metazoa; phylum Arthropoda; class Insecta; order Diptera; family Asilidae; genus Dioctria; species Dioctria linearis. The sequence continues at coordinate 30,117,605 of OZ005741.1, forward strand.
ACAAACATGTAATTAAGCGTGTTAGTCATGTCAGAAATTATAACTTTACGCCTAAGATTATGCAATTAATCATACCATAAATAGAATAAAGTAACTAGATTTCAAAATAAGCGTAAGAAAAACTTAGAAACTAAATATACTAACTTAGAAATACAAAATATGTGTGTTTAATAATAAATATTCGAATAACTTAGCTAAGAAATACAAAACAAATTAAGCAATACATGAATTACGAATAAAATATAACAGTTAGAAAATAGAGAATAGCATTACCAATAAAAATAGTTAACCATATTATAAAAATTAGCAGGTAATATCATAAATATCATAAATATGGGCAAGAAAGCAACCTCTTTTTCTCCTTTTTAAAACATATTACTCACGAAAGTTCCAATCATTTCACTCTTAGAACTTTCTTTTTTAAGGGGAAAGGTGTAATGAGTTCACACTCATATACTCATAATCAACCATATCATGCATTATCATGCATAATTAATCATCCATATCATATGACCTAAAAACAATCAATATTTTACATATTTTACAGTCATAAAAACTGTACACTTTTATTCCCTCCAGTCAGCAATATTAATTTCTCAATAATTCGCCGCCGGCATACTCTTGGCCTTCACGGCTATATAAATACAAAAATAGGAAATCCCCATGGAATTCCCTCACGACGATTTCATACACATAATGTACTGACCTACATTATACCGGCATTATACAAGCCAAATTATTGCGCGTCACCCATGCAACGGCATCAGCATACTTACATATGTATGAACTCCCTTAAGCAACCGCAGTGGCGCTTGCAATACATATGTTGGGAAATTCAACTGCGCATGCGGCATGTTGATATGCTGTGATGTATACGCGGAAGTATATATAAAGAATATTTCGTATGCCCATTGCATGCCGTATTCTTTTAGTTATACATAATAAAAATATTCTTTCATGTTATGACACCTTTTCGTGTTATGACACTTACCTTATGAGTTGCGGCACCATTAAATTTTCAAAAGGTGTCACAACCCTAGGAAAAGGTAAGTTTAATTATGATGATGCAGCCCCTTAGGCAATCATGCCGATTCTTTTATACTTCGCAACCTTGGTGTTGCCTCTTAAAAAATTGCACCATCCCAAAATATAAAAGAGGTGCATTCTGAGCCCACAGTCAGTCTTCAGATTATCAAGTTATCGGTTAAGTTAAAGTCCGGTTTCTTAAGTTATTTGAGTTAAGTTTACAAGTTCAGTTTTTCAGTTAAGCATAGTTATTCAGTTAAGTTCAGTGAAGTTTGAAATGCAACGTTCAGTAATCAATTTGACAATAAGATTGTGAAGGCCGATATTACGGTCAGATATAGAAACAGTTTGACTAAATTAAGACTTCCAGTTAATTTTAAGCCGTGTGTATCAAGTTGTATTAAAATAATAAAAATCCAGTGCTAAAACAAACGGAGTGGTCTATTAATTGCCGTATGATAGACGATAGTACGAATTAATATCTCTCAGGGCTTGTGAACTTCTCCTCTCGAGGAAAGTACATCACGGTCCTTGTTGCAACCTTTATCCTTAAAAAGTGCAACAGAACAGGTGTAACATTTGCTTCCACAGAATTGAAAGAAAATGCTTCTTCTCACCTTCCAAAGAATGAATAAGGAATGCTTGTATTCACCCTATTGGTCATGCAGAGGTAAGATGTGCAAGTGAATAAATATAGGGGAAGGTGGGTTGAAATGGACCGTAGGGTGAGATGAACCAAGCCCGTATAACTTATATGCGAATAGGCACAGTTATGTAATAAAGACAAAATTGAAACAGTCGTACAACTGCTTAATTTATTTCAGTCATCCACAATCTGTGCTCGAGCCCAGGCGTGTTAGTTGAGTGAGTTGAGTTTACCACGTGGAAACTATTTTTGAGTGCTCCATATATCTTTGTGTTTAGCTGACTGATAACTAACAAATTATTTTTAATGCCAACATAATGTTAATAACATGAAGCCCTAATTTAAATAAAAGTAAAAAATTTAGTAAATTTAAAAGTGTTGTTCAAAAAAAAAATTTGAATAAATAAAGTGCTACTGGGTAGAAATGCACCATTGCTTGTGGGCGATAGCAGAAGTTGGCTGTTCCTGATATAGCGTTGGTACCGATACGAGACATCAAATGTGTGTTAACACCACCGCTTCCATTAGGAACAACAAGGCGGCAACAAGGCCGCTATCAACTGCTCGCGTCCTTCTCACATTTTAACATGCGTTAACGCCATTTAATTGACACGTTCCTATTTTCCTTTTTTATTTCATTAACTGAATTGTTATGTTTTGTTATTAATTTTATAATAAAAAAGTCTAACTTTAACTTATTTGCTATTTTTCTAATAAAATTTGCACTTGGCTCATATATCCCCCTTCTTGGTTCATTTCACCACACATGTGGGGAGAAATGAACCAAAGCACTTTTTTTGCATTTCTGTCAATAACTTAGAATACTCTCATTAATATTAAGAAATGTTTATGTCAATACAAATTTATTTGACCCTATCGGCGGAGATATATTACAGCTTAAATGTCTTCTCGAAAAAAAGTGGTGCATATCTACCCACCTTCCCCTATATATATAACCACATTAATTACCTTCCCGTCGTAGGACATCAAATCATTAAAAGAAATTGACTGGGTATCAGAGCGTATTGCTTCCATACCTTTCTCAGAATGTTTTCGGAATGCATCCAAAATGCTTCTGTTTCCCACTGGAAAGGTACAGTAGCTTCCTCCATATAATGTTTCCAAAACAAATAACTATTTTAAATTAAACGCAGAGTTATAAAAAATATACATGTCGAAGCTCCGCAACTGACATTTTGTATTTTAAAATTTGGGGTTTTCTACTTAAGCTCTATAACCATGAGATGATATGTAATATTTCATTTTGTGATGTCGCATAGTACAATTATGAATTGAGGAGCCTTCGCAACTTTATGCATGAATGCGTTTTGTACTTTTATTTTTATATATCTGATCTTTGTAGAACATAATTCTTGCAATGGGTGTACATAATCTCGTTATGGTCTCTCTATTATATCTATCATCAGCCCTTTCATTATTCCCGCAGTAATTTTGAAACAAATTCTTTAATTTTCGAAAGAGTTTCCTCAGTTTTAGATTTTACCATGAAAATGGCTTTATTTCAACCATCTCACGTTTTCAATTGTATCCGGGTTTTTTCAGTAATAGGATGCTCCGCAATCTTCATACATTCGTACTTCGTATCCAGTGCGCCAAGCATAAAAATTAGATTTCTTCTCTGTTTGCACCCTAACGAGAATCCAAAACCAGACGTGACAGACACCTCTTTTCTGGATGTGATATTCCACAATTCCGAGCCATTATTTTCTCCTCTTCGCAAAAGTCCCACGATAATTTGATTTCGATTTTTCTGTTGTGCTTTTCTGACTTGCAAATTTTTCGTTTGGCTTTTACATTTTTAGAGATAATAGCATTTAAGCTTGAGTAGTTTTTGTGAATGTCACTTAAGCTCTCGGTTCCAATTTTCTAATTACTGACTGAGGGAACCAATTAAAGTTAAATTCATTGGAAAACTTTTTGAAAATAAAGGAGACAAGAAATTTAAAGACTCTGAATTGTAGACAGAGCAAAAAGTGAATTACTTATAAAAAAATGAGAATGAAAATTTTTTTTAAATTTTACGAGCAAAACTGAATTGAAAAACCTCCTAAAGGAAAGCTTGTTTTTTAAGGTAACCAAAGCATCAGGGAGTATTCCTTGATTTCAAAGTGTCAATCAAATGTCGCAAAACTCAGATTTGCCACTTTTCAGAAAAATGCTACTCACCAACAACAATAGTCGTATGCCTAATTTCTACCTTCCAATCTGTTCAATTTTTAAAGAACAATATTTTTGACTTAAGTATCTCTACTCGGGAACTTCCACGTAGTGCGAGGTATTTACCGCTGTTCGGTGGGCTTCACACTGATCAGGGGGGTAAAACCTGATGCAAACCCAAGCCAAGGTGGAACAGTAACGCCGAGGGCTGCATGGGGAAGGGGGAGCTTAGTCGCTAGTATGCGAACTCTGGATACCTAGCGACCTCTAGTTTTAATTGTAGCCTTTCTGTGGTAATGCGAATCTCTGCCACGGGTGACATAGTTTCTTCGCTACTCGTGGGATCTAGATGAGATGCACAAATTTATTTTGAAAAAAGGGTGGTGTTCCCCTAAATACACTGAAAAAGAGATAGTGGAAAGCTCAGTGAAGACTGGCGCTATCGAGAAAGAGCTCTCAGAGCTGGAACTGAAGTCTCAGCAGTATGAGCCGATGTCGACGGATACTGAGGATCGCTTGCTTGCCGAGCCTGAGATCAGTGCCAAGCCAGTAGAAAAGGATATGAGAAGGAGGGAAAGGAAGGTGACGGACCGTTTGCGGCGGAAGCCTACTTATCAAAGCGCTAAACGCATCCTTCAGGTCCTCTCTGCCAAAGTACCCGATTCTCTAACCGAGAAAGAGAGTAATAGTCTGAGCTGGGCCAAGCAGGTCATAGCAGAGGACGAAATTACAAGGCCGAAGAAGAAGGAAACACCCAGGGGACACGACTCCGCTAAGGAGGCTCCCAGGGCCAAGGGACCTTCAATCAAGGCAAAACAGAAACCCAGTCTAAAACCGACCACTGCGGGCCCCACTAAAGGGGGTGGCGGTACTCAGGGTACTGGGAAGGGTAAGTTGATGAAAAGGGTGAGATCTGCAGAGGAGGAGGATAATGATGCCAAGAGGCTGAAAACAGGCTCCAGCAGACCTTCCCCCGGGTTCAGAAAAGCATCGAGACCAGGTCCGAGTAAGGGTCTGGACAAGGAGAAGAGGCCGCTTAGTGAGGTGGTGTCAGATAGCTTAAAGCTAGCACTGATTGACAGGAGCAATCCGTACGGGCGCTATACTGAGGAGCAATGGAAGACAGTGGAGAGATCCTTATCGAACGCTGTCATCCGGTATGTGCTCAGTAACCCCTCGCTAAGAGCGCCGACTTTCAGTAAGTCTTGGTGGAAGCACGGGATCAGGATCTTGGAGTGCAGAGACAAGGCCACACACGACTTTGCTGTTAAAGCGATCTCGGAATTGGAGGTGCCATGGAAAGGAGCCCAGCTGGCGCTCGTCCCACTGCACGACATTCCTGAGAGACATAGAGGTCGTGTGGTGATCCCAAACGTGGATATCGACAAGACTAATCTCCTAAAAGTCCTACAGGCACAAAATCCTGACGTCCCGATGAGGGAGTGGAAGATTGCTGCGGTAGAGGAGCCCAGAGATGGGTGTAGCGGCTTCGTGATCTTGGTGGACGAAGATACGACACCCATTATCAGGAAGAGGCAGGGGAAGTTCCATTTTTGTGGGAGAAGTATTTCTCAGGCTCTTTAGGAGAAATAAAACCTGCGGGGAGGAGGACGTAATTACTGTGGATGAAGGTGGTGCAAATCAACCTTCATCATAGTAAGGTTGCGTCCGCCAACCTAATGCTGCTCCTAAATAAGGAGGGCATAGATGTGGCGCTTATCCAGGAGCCGTAGGTCCGTGGGTCCAAGGTTCAGGGGTTAGGCTTCAGAGGATTCAGACTATTTTATAGTCAAGAGTCAGACAAAGTAAGAACATGTATACTTGTTAGGAAAAACCTTCAGGCACTAATGTTATCTGATTTCAGCTCTCAGGATCTTGCGGTTGTAGGGCAAGAGGCGGGGGCCCACAAATGTCGGATGGCCTCAGCATACATGCCGTATGAGGAACCGTCAGCCCCCTCAAGGGATATAAGATTGGTGATCGAGGCTGCTGAAGCGAGGAACATCAATCTTCTACTAGGGTGTGATGCTAACGCCCATCATATCATTTGGGGTAGCACGGATATAAACCCGAGAGGTGAGTCTCTTTTTAATTATTCATTATAGACTAAGCTCGTAGTGTGCAATAGAGGCAATACGCCAACTTTCAGAACAGTAAACAAGAGTGAGGTCTTGGACCTAACCCTAGTCACCTGTTCGGAGAACTTCGTGGTTCGCAACTGGAGAGTGTCTGACCAGGCGTCTTTATCAGACCACGCTTGGATACTCTTCGAGGTTGTGTTTGCTGTGCGATCTGTTAAGGCTTTCAGGAATGTTCGTCAGACAAATTGGGGCCGTTTCTGTGATGTAGTCAAAGGCAGGCTGGGTTCACCACCCGAAAAACTCATCACAGAGTCAGTAGTGGATGATGCGGTCGATACTGTCACCTGGACACCTGCCGCATAAGCAGATCCAGTGGCTACCATGGTGGAATGCGAAACTGGGTAAGCTTAGAGAAAAATCGCGTAGGTTGTTTAATGCAGCCTAGCGCAGTGGAGATCAGGTAGACTGGTCCTGCTATAAGATGGCGCTAAGGCTGGCAAAGAGATCTTCATGATGGAGCTTCTGCCAGTCAATAGAGTCTAATACAGAAGCGTCCAGACTTCGGAAGGTGCTTGCTAAGGAACACAGTACTCCGTCCTTCATAAAAGGGGAGAACGGAGTCTGGACAACCACAAACGAGGAGCTGTTAAAAGTATCTCTCCTCACCTAACCTCGAACCCAGCTCGAAGTGCCTTACAAAATCAACTATACAAAATTGTTTTAATTTTCCACTGGTTTTAAGTTTAATGTAATTTAACTCAAGAGTGTTAATCACGAGATTTTACAGTATTCGACCTGTTTTCCATGTGAATAAATTTTGCTGCTTGATGACTTTTCTTTTTTACTCCACTTTCTTACATTTGCCTGGGTGATAGTAATTATAAAGCCTGGTACTGAATACTGCAACGTGGCTTTAGATATAGAGCCCCATGTCTTTCGTCGAAGCCCGGGTTGAGCCTTTTTTCTCCGTGGGTCGTCTTCACGCTGTAACGTATACCCCCTATACACTATCCTTAAATTTGCCCCTGAATATTTCTACAAAAAGTATAAAACCTTCCGGCAGCGCCAAAAGTCAATTTCATTTCTATATGGTACATTTAGATTTAAAGATTCGTTGCCATCCATCGTCTTAAATATTATGATATTTCCGCAGCCACATACATACATAATTTCAAATAAAATCTGTTTACTCTCCTTGAAATGTATATACCTATGTTGAACATATTGTTGTTGTTCATGGTCACTAACAATATCAGAAGTACAAAACAAGGACGAAAATGACGCCAACATAATTCAGTTTCCTGTCCTGGTAGGAAATCTATGTATATCAACCGGAACCAACCCTAAGGCTGTAGTATAGCCTCCGTACAATTTCTTGCAAATATCATGAGGTTAATGTCTGTTTATATCCTGGAAAATTTTGTTACTCACCGAGGAATACTTGCTGTCTTCCGACTTTCGCTTTAACTGGACAAATATGAACATGTTTTCTGAGGAATGGACTTTTTCCTAAGCGCCTGTTTTGGATACATGCTTACATTTCCCTTGTTCTTAGCTAATGGACAAACTCAAGCCTCTACTGAATTCTGAATGACGAACAATGGAAGGAACTGTGTGGGTATTCTATTCGAATAAAGGAGGAAGAGATATCTGCTGGCGAATACTATTCAGTCCCATATTATTTTCCGGAAATGTGTGTGGGTTAAATGAGGAACTGTCGTGTTGTTACCAAAACATCACATCTTAATGGCGTACATTTCTTTTGCTTTTAAATTGACAACAAGAAACATTAAAGATGTTATTACCTTGGAATATGGGATATTTACATATATAATTTTGTGTCAGTTATACCAACCTTTGAAAAATAATACCACTTCAATCTGTGTGTCTGAGAAATCGAAAAACTTAATCTCTGAGATCTCTAAATCAACGGGAAAATATCCTCTTGCCAGGGAGGTTGGCTGTTACGGGGGGTGTGACTCCTATGAATATCGCAAATACCCATAATGGGTCGGGTCAAATTGGCACGGGTGAACTCACTGGAGTTAAGACTACAGTGTGCAAACAAGTTGAAGGTAGCGACCCTAGCGGATCTTCGGAAAAGAGAAGGGCTGAAGAGATAACTAATGCTGTTGTCAGTTGTCCGGGTAAACAGGCAGTGGAAAGTGATAGTAAGCCTCCTGGCATCGGTGAACTGAGTACTGCGAGGAAGGGGTGGCATATGGAAATAGTCCAAAATGCTGGACTTCTCTTCATCCAAAACAATATGCAACACAGCAAAGCGTCCGTCATCCGCTTTGCTAGGACGCTGCCCTGCTGATTTGCGTATGAAACTCCAACAGCAAAATGTAGTGCTCGTGCACAGAGCCCTAAGTCAGGAAAGACCATATCCGCGATCTATCGGAGGCGCAAGGAGCTCAAATTCTGTATGACACCGCATGCTCTACCCCTATAGCATAATTGGTTGTGACAAAAATCGTTGCCGGGACGCTTTTCATCTATTCTCCAGGTGGAGCGTATCGCGAGAGGAGTCTCCCTTTGATTACCGCTACATATAATTGAATAATGAAAGAATCTGTAGCGGATTTATTGGGCTGATATATCAGGGAAACTAGCTTCCATACTCACTTCTCCGGCGGAACGTATCAGGAGTGACTGAGGCTTTTGAGCGGAGCACCGACATCGGAAAGGCTTCCAGCAGGCTTTTTAATAAGCTCAGGAAGACTGATTCGGAGGAGGGCTAGTGGATCTACCGCGGGACTCACTGTAACCACCGAAAGCTTGTTAAGAAATCAAAAATACAGGCTTTTGTAGATTTCTGCAAGGAGCTTGATGACTGTTTAGTTGAGTGGCTTCGCGTAATATTATTTCATCATTCCTTGAAAATTAAGCCTGATTTAACGCTGCCTCTCCTAGTGCAGATTCCATGTCATGTATATGATATTTATTTTATATGAAGAAAAAGTGTTAAGGCAAAAAATGTAAATGTTTCATTTTGGGTACCCAGTGATAAATGAGGATGTTTAAAGTCAAAATAATTAACTGGCCATCACACTTCAGTGCTCTTTCCATATCCATATATCTGGTCTAGTTTTTTTCAAATATTCATTGGTATTTTGATTTAATTACAATAGAAGGTTTGAGGTATAAAAGAAATGTCAAAATACCCTGCTCTATTGTAAAAGCTCAATTTAGTCCAGGGTATATTTTTATGCGGTCTTGTTCTACCGGTTTTACAACTTTTTAAATTTCTGTGCAAGATACTCCAAATATTAATAGATGACGTTATCATCATCAAATGCTAATCTACCTGAAAATTTTCCAACAACGAAATTCTCGAACAAAAATTGCCTATTAAACTTTAAGGTAGAATTCGATTCAATTCAATTCGATTCTGCACGTAGTTATGTAGCAATTCTGCACTAAAACTGTTTAATAGAAGAAGTGCAACACTATAGTTTTGCACTGAACTTCTCTTACTGGGCTGACATCTCAAAATAAAAAGATTATTTGTGATATTTTAAGTTAAATGAATTTAAAACTTTTTTTTTGCGTATATTCTATCAAATACAAGAAGTAATTTGTTTTTTCTATACAGCAATGACGAACATTGATTACGATATGGTATAGCGAGCAATTGCTTTACTTTATACTTCATCTAAGACTAATTTATTTTAGAAAACTTCATATATAATACTATATATATATATATATATATATATAATACGTGTGTACATATGTATGTAAATACAAAGAATATGACAGAAGTATGTTCGATGGGCTTAAGGTTTCCATCGCTAAAATAAAATTGACCACTGCTAATTCAATCGAATTCGACATAAGAAACCGTTGTTTTGGCACATTGATCACTTGCCAAGTTCTCTGTTATCATGACAAGCACTATCTCTGCCATAACCTTACAAAAGGTGTTTTCGGTACAGAAAAATATTTCCATAGTAGTCAAAAAACCTTTTCAAAACTTTTACAAACTCTAAACTGGAAAATCTGAATGCCAGTGCACCACATCAAAAACAATTTGGCCTATATACACTTAACCAATGTAAAACAACTGAGTCCATTTATATGACCCGCATAAAATATAGTATTTTGTTTGAAAATTGCGACCTGAATCCATTATTATATCAAACAAATTATCATCCATATCATCCTTCTCAGATAGCAAGAGAATACCTCAATAAATGTATCTGGAAAATCAATCTTTTTGTTTTACCTGTTCCGGAATGTCTTTACACGCGCCTTTTTTATGTACTACAATGAAATATTTTATGGATATTGCGATTTCGGATACATACATGTAAGTATAACATAACCTCAATATTGGTAACATAATATAAATAGCAATAACGAAACTACCCGGTCCTCAAAAGTACTCGTCACATAAAGCCTGAGACATAAAATCTATATCTATCCATTATATCGAATTTCGAAAAGTTTTGCCATGTAAAACAGTAGTAAAAGATCCAAAGTTTACTAAGTATAATAATTTGATTGATATCCATTAGTAGAGAGACTGCTGACTTGAAGCAGTTTAGATCTGTTACCAATAGTCCACACCACTTATTTCGGAATTTACTAGAAGATGGTGAAAGCAGAATAGAAACAGCGGAAAAGATGGAACTAAGTTTTATGACTTCGGTACGCCATCACTAAAATCCTTATATCCCAATATGGAAAATAGTATCCGATTTCTTCTTCCGTTCAGAACAATAACGATTAAGTAGAATGGGATGACACAGCATTTATTTGTAAGCCCGCCAAACCTGAACTCCTCCACAGCCTATAGATTTTTATCCTTACAAATTTCTATGCAAATACGTCGGGAAAGACGTCATTATATGCCAGCCCAAGGAGAAATGATAAGCCTAAGAAGAATTTTCATAATCATTCCAAGGATGTGGGAAACCGAACAACGCACATTGCTCTTTACGTACATACAAAAATATATGTGCGCTTATGTATGTATATAAATATATATATACAAAAATTTTCCTGCGGATGTATGATGCCGGCTATGATATCTTTATGAAAATGTAGACTCATTTATCCATCGATATCTATCCTTACTCTTTGTCGAAATGATGCTGGGGAGGCAATAAAAATGGGTTAAGCCTCAGACATAGAATAAGAGATATTCGACTCGATGCGATGGGAGGATTATTCTAATTCCTGCTGGAAGTGATTAATCCGCACTTGTATTGGGAATTAGGATAAATAAATGATTCTATCAGAATATTAATGTTGTTGGGGAGGAAACGATCTATATGGGTGAATTTATTTAGATCTCCAACAGATTCAGCAGCAGCCTCGAGCTGGAACATTCTGGGATTATTTCACCATTTGCAGTAATTAATGCCCAAAATGAAATCTTCTTTCAAGCGAACGTAATAGAGGCGGCAGAAGAGGATGTATGTATGGTAAGTAGAAGATATGTAATGTTGGATATATATGTGTACGTACATTACATAGCATCGGATTTGTCACCAATAAGTGATGCATATTTATGTACTTAACTTTAACTTATTTATTGAAAGTAGACAAGCATAAAATTTTAATGAATGGAACCTCCCCTCGAATGAGAACATTCTGCAGTGTTCTGTTGGCTTAATTAAGTAAATGAGTGCGGGGTATGTATAACGCTTTTCGTAATTAATCCTACATTAACCATGGAAATGGTTAGCTTTTGAAATGTTGACAACATTTTAATTCAATTCAATTCTAAATTATTTTTTATAGGAATAAATATAAGAAAAGCCCAAAATCCCTTCGCGTTACAGGACAAATGTGCATTGATCTGGCTTATTTTAATGAAAAAAACAAAAATTAATAAATATTGAAAAAATAAAAATAAAACAAAAAAATATAAAAAATAAAATAAACAAAAAATAAGTAAAACAATAATTAAAGATAAAATAGAAAGAAAAATAAAAAACAAATATTTTTTTATAAACTTAAGAACAGACTTTAGATAGTTTATAAAGATGTACATGTACATGCATAGGATATGTAGACACATTGAAATTCGGGAACAGGAAACATTTTTGTAAAATGAAGTAAAATAAGTAAAAAAGCTAGAATTGGTCTAAGACCAATTCTTATGATACCCTAGATGAATGCCCGTATTAAATTTCGTATGGTCACCGATCTATTCAAGTTTGATTTTTGAAGTTGTTTTTCGCATATATTTCTAGAACGGTTTGTCGCACAGAAAAAATGAATATTACCAATTTTATAGCATTTCATATTCTGCAGAAGTTTTTAGTACAATAAAAATGTCATGGACTGATCGTTTTCAAAGTATATGTAAAAAACCTAAATTTTTATATGGCAACACCAAGAATTAGTTGCCCGATTTAGTCCATTTTTGAGCTTTTATTTGCTAATGTAGTAAAAACATGTACGAAATTTCAGCACTCTACGTCGACGCGTTCTCAGGCAGTGTCCAAATATATAGCTGAAAACGAAATTTTTATATGGCAACCCCACGAAGGAGTTGCCCGATTTGTCTCATTTTCGAACTTAATTTTACTTTTTTTTTTAATGTCCGTGTACAAAATTTCAGCATTCTAGGTGAATGCGTTTTCGAGTTATCGTGCGCACAGACAGATGGACGGACGGGCGGACATGCTAAAATCAAAATAACTTTTAATATTATGCATGGGTGTCCAATCCATTTTGCTCTACCATCATTATTTCGAGGTGTTACAAACGGAATGATAAACTTAGTATACCCCCATAGATTTCATCTAGGGTATAAAAATATATGAGTGTCCCGGATTTGCAGCTTAAAGGTTGCAAGTCACTGACGAGGGATTTATCTCTCTAGATAAGGTTTGCAAGCTAACCCCAAATTCAGCTCATGAAAAAGCTAGATTTAGCTTAACCAGTCTAGCATACAATAGAACAATTCTTGCGCAGTCGCACCAGGGTCTGTCGTAGCCTAGTGGTCCTTAATCTTAACCTAACCAAACTGAATTTAAAATAAATGTAGTACTAGTGGGTTAGTCTTACGATGTTATTTCAGAATGTTTCCACTAAATTTTATCTACACAGTAAAAAAAAATTCTCTAAAGTGAGTGGCAACAATTTGTGCCACAAAGGTTAAGGCCTAAGCACAATTGCTACGGCAGAGCGGAAAACGGCAGACGGCAGCGGAAAATTCGGTTGTCAAAACAGGCCGTCGAATTATTGGGAACACAGTTGCAACGACAGGCGGTGAGCGACGATTGTGAAAGAAGACGATACAGAAATTTCATTTATTAAACGTTTCGAGCGTTTTAAAAGGAGATTTTTAATAATAGTATTTTATATTTTATTGAAAGAAATGCAGAAATTAACTAAATTCAACGCTTTGAAATATCCATCCAAACCACTTCTATTTTGTCCACTTGTCTTGCATGTCTTGCAAATCATAAATTATTCTATAAATTTCGTACTTCCTCAATACATCTTTCTTCAAAACTCATTATTTAAAATTTACCACGGCGGCTTACCACCTCAAAAAGACAAAACTGAATGCTAAAACAATTTCATTCGATTAATTTTGTTGGTAACACTGCAGCGACGACGGCAAAATTAGAATTTGCTCTATCTCGACGGCAACATCGTCGCCCGCTTACCGTCGTTCGTCGTAATTTGATGCATTCGGATAAGACGCTGTGCTTTTAGATGGTTGACAGCCTTTTAGGTATTTGTCGATAAGATTAAGGAAAGCTCCACTTTGAAAAATGTAGATTAGGTTTCTATCCCTAAAATGTAGGTAGATTTTTCTCCCTCAAATATAGGGAATTTTTATTCGCCCCCCCCCCTCTAAAATTTACGGAATAATACCTAAAATGTAGGGTATTTCAAAAATTTTCCCCCCTAAAATGTACGGAACAATCCCTAAAATATAGGCAATAGGTAAAAGCGCCACACGCCACCATAGGTGATAGAACACCACCCCTTTCAAAAAACATAAGAACGAGCTAAATATCTCATTTCTTATGGCCCGTACTACTAAGTAGTATGGAAGTAATCTTGGTGTGCTGGGCACGCTTAAACAAAATATTGAAAACAATACAATATATATTTTCAAAAACAATGTGTGAATTATTTAAACGAAAATATGTTTCCATAAAAAATGTAACATAATCCATAATTTATTGAATAATCTCATCCTTAGATAAATTTCGGGACTTTTACATACCTTAAAGGTTCTCTGGTGCCAAATACCTGAATTCATTTAATGTTCCATTAATTTGGGGAAATTAAACTGATTTTCCCTTTATATCAGAGAAAACTACATTTATTTTTGGGGAAAAATGAGTCTTAAATTTAGGGAATAGTCCTATTATTTTTTACAGTGTAGAAAACATATAACGATTATAATCTATAGGATATTGTTCGTAAACTAAAGCCAATACTCACATGCCACTGTCTTTAGGTACCTTAAAACAAGAGTCGTTGAATTGAAAATGAGAAGGGTAATGAATTCTTTAAAAAAACACTAGACCTGGCATATCTTGGTTGGCAAGAAAAGAAAATATAATGAAAATTTATATGAAATTTTCGATTACATTTTCAAAATTGCATTTCTTAAAATTATAATTACTATATACCAAACACCCTGTATAATGCGTATACATATGTTAGAACAAGAAGAAATAACTAAGTGATAATTTCCCATTATTTCTTTCGTATTTATTTAATTTGTTGGGTCCTTTAAACATCATCGGTATCTGATGTCAGGTTGAAATAGTTAAAATCTTCCATTTATGTTTTGCCGTAAAAGCCCTGATATTACTTAAAAGTATGTGTCTATGACTCATCAACATTTATTTTATACTTCTTATGTTCATATGAAATATTCTGAAAGGAGAAAACGTGTCCTGAAGGAATAAATCATAATCATCTTCGATTGAAATCATTCTTGTACTAACATAAGCTAATGGTTAGCTTAATATGCACTGTTAGAAAGTCGGATCAGATAGTTGCTTGATTCTATAGACTAATAGACCCTATAGACCATAGCAGTAGTTCGATAGTCCATAAATCGTAGGAGTAGTCACAGGTACATAAATAAATAATTGAGCAAGTGAAAAATTTGAATTACCTCAGTAAACTAATTATTTCTAACATACAAATCAAATCAACAAGTCAAGGTGTACTTTTTTCATCTATCCCCGGTATGGAACTACACAGTAAGATTTCATTTAAGACAAAACTGCGAGCTTCAAACACAAATTTGGAAACTTTCAAATATATACCAAAATAAAAATATTTTTTTTTTTTGATGCAAGTAGAAATCTAAAGATAAAGTTTGGACAAAAAATAGCATTGCAATGCAGTCTCTTTGATGTTTTATGCTAGCTAACTACCTACTCATAAATTTCAACATCTTCTCGAGTCTACCATCAAAAAGAAGTTATTTAGTAAATGGCTTCAATCAACCAAAATACCTAACACCAAAATGTGCAAATCATCACTTACTGCAATTAGTATTTAAAATTCATATAAAATCATTACGCAATTATAATTTCATAGAAATATATTTACATTAATTTGAATATCCTGCTTAATGCGGAAGAGTTGTCGGTGCTTTAAAATGCCTACAAAGAAGCGAAGCGCCTATCCTCAAGTATACCTACTTGCCATAGAATATTTTCAGACCTGCAATTACATTTTTACCGCAATTTCAAATCGGATTGAATTTTGTGAGTATATTTGAATTAGCACCACCACGGTAATTGCCTCTAATAAAAGGCAAATCATGTTATTTTAGTGTGGCTGTGGTTATATTGTAAATTTTACATATCTAAGTGCACCTGGAATTATTCAAAATAATAGAAGGATAAAATTCTATGAAGCGTAGAAAACACTAATGAATGATTTTAAACTCGTAGCACGTAATAATCCGCTCATTAACAGGATGATATGGTACCACCCTGACTGAAAAGAGCATTTCGCTGATATTCGTTATGTAAAGGGTACTTATTCTCTGATGAGTAGTCACTAATTAGCTGAGGCTTCTAGGATAAAATGAAACGGACTGAATACAATTTTCGAAACTATAGAACTAATTAAATAAAACTGAAAACCCCGCATGAAATTTGCCCCCATTTTATTTTAATTGGAATTTTGCAAAAGTTTCTATGTACTAAAAATAAAAATTACAAAATTACAATTTAATATTTTATAATGGCGTTAGCACATATTTGGATAGAGGTAAGTTAGTATGTATGTATGGAATACAATCAAAATGGATTTACTTTAAAACTTCAATAAGCAAAATACGATTTTTATACAAACACTACTTAAAACAGTGATTTTTGTTACTAATAGTATTAGTGCATGTATATATGTTGTTTAAATGTATATTTAATCGCAATCGGTCTCATGTCGGTGTGCATCAGGCATTAAATGATTATGAAGAGACTTTAAAACAGTTTTAATTGGAAAATTAACACTTCTCTAATGCAGTATTTGTAGTAATCACCTAGCATTTTTGATGGCAAAATCGAAAATTCCATACATGCAAAAGTCGACATTGTTATTGATGAGAAAAATTAGATTTCAAACTAAGAGCCGTTGTCTCTTGTCTTTAGTTCTGTTTAAATATGTAATTGATGAATTAACAGGTACTTTTTGATTTTGCAATTTTACGCTGTTTATTTTTAGAAACGTATTAATATGGATGTTGTATTTGAGGAATGCATGTCTATTGTATTATATAAGCATTAAGCTATTAAAA
Organism: Dioctria linearis; assembly: GCA_963930735.1. Lineage (NCBI taxonomy): Eukaryota > Metazoa > Arthropoda > Insecta > Diptera > Asilidae > Dioctria > Dioctria linearis. The sequence goes on from OZ005741.1 coordinate 30,134,286, forward strand.
ATGGTAGAAGTTGCGCAGGATATAACCTAGATAGATTGTCTCCATATTAACTTCATTTTTAATTAAATGGAGTGAAATGTGCAGTGTGTCACATAAATCCGATAAGTACAACAATGACCCGTTTAAAACATTTTGATTAAATTGCAAATGAGAAAATTTTATACCTTAGACAAACTGTCTCTATAAGGACTTAATTTTTAATTAAAGTGCAGTATCGCACCACTGAAGCCCATCAAGAATCCATTTACAACATTTTTCATCATTTCCAAATGGAAAACTGTGATTCCGGTAGCTAAGAAAAGTTCCCCTGCCGATTTAAATAAGTTCAGACCGGTTAGTCTATGTACTATGCTTCCTTTCTAAAGTTCTTGAAAAAATCATGTCCCTTCAGATAATCGAATATCTTCAGAGTAATAATTACTTAAATAGCTGTCAATCAGGTTTTCACGCCGCTCATAGTTGTAAAACTGCTCTCCTAAAAGTATCGACTGATATTCGCAGGGCTTTGGACGATAATAAATTATGCCTGTTGGCCTTTCCGGACTTCTCTGAAGCTTTTGATAGTGTTAGCCATGCTAAATTGTTGTCAGATAAGTTTAGTTTTTCTACGTATGCCGTTAGCTTAATTTATTCTTTCCTGTTTGATAGATCCCAACAGGTCAAGGTCGGCGGCTCTATATCTAATATGCTTTCGTTTACATGTGGCGTCCCCAGGGATCCATACTTGGTCCAGTATTGTTCTGTACTTACATTAATTACCTCCCTGATGTTATTGAGGATTGCAGTATTCACTTATATGTGGATGATGTTCAGCTATATTTGGCATGCCCAATAGGCCTCATGGGCGATTGTATAGACCGCATCAATTCCGATTTAGTTAGGGTTTGAACTTGGGCCGTAGAAAATCATTTGGTACTTAATCCTGATAAATCCCAATCGATGGCGATATTTAGAGGGATTGTGGATGTTAATGATCTTCCTCCAGTCTTTTTAGATTGGAAGATATTGCGATATAGTGATTCGGTGAGTAACCTAGGAGCTCATTTCAATGCCTCGATGACGTGCTGTAATCATATCAATAGTGTTGTACGTCGTATTTATACGGGTCTCCGCAGACTCTGGCTATCGGCTAGTATCATCTCAAGGTCATTACGCGTGAAGGTTGTCCAAATGCTATTCATGCCTTGTTTTACCAGTGGCAGCGTAATTTTTCCACATCTAGACGCAGTCTGTCGAAGATAGATCAATGTTGCTTTCAACGACTGTACGCGATTTGTTTTCGGGCTCCAATGCTTTGACCATGTTTCTCCACATCGGCACGCTCTACTTGGCTGCTCTTTGAATGTTCACTTTGTTCGCAGGGCTTTATTATTCCTCCATAAACTTATTAACTCAAAAAATCCCACGTACTTGTATAGTGAGCTTGTATTCATGCAATCTTCGAGAAATGTGAACATTTTGATACCTCGATACAGACATTCCATTCTGGAGAGCTCCTTCTTCGTTCGAACAGTTCGTGTGTGGAGCTCACTTCCTGCTGTTTAGGGAAGGCGTTCGCTGGGTGTATTTCGGAAACTTATTACCCAATATATCCCTCCCGACAATCTAACTTCATAAACCCCATATACATACTTCATATGTAACTTTGCCTTCGATCTCGACTCTACAACTTTTCTACCAATTTATAATGTAATTTACTTTGTTTCATTATCTCCCTTTCTTTTATTTCTCTTTTTTCTCTTCTCTTTTATATCATTAAATTTAATTTTGATTTAGCTATCAAATGTTTCCTTATTGTTTATTTTTCTATTCTATGTTTCCTTATTGTTTATTTTTCTATTCTAATTATATATTAGTGTCTTTCTCCGCAATATTGTTCGGTACAGGCAAAAGATATATTATATCTTATTGGACTATGGTCTAAGATTAATAAATTGGATCGAATTGAATTGAATTGAATAAATTATACTCCATTTAGCCAAATCGCAGTAAAAGTACCACCTACAGTCATTAAAATGAGTTGAATTTATTGGATATTTGAAAGTTTTTCCAATTAAATCAGCAATATCAACCAACAGCTGATAATGAATAAAAATTCTTTCCAGCTTTTCTTCTCCTTTTGGCATTTTTTAACGATAAAACATTTCTTCCGTCTTAATGATTTTTAACTACAGCAAATACAAGCAAATTTGCTTAATAGCATTTTATTAAATAATTGAATAAGGGACTGTCAATGACATTAAAAGTTACCTAATTTTCGTCACATCTTCATCATTTTCTTGAAAAGTGATTGAATTTCAAATTGAGTCATTATGGAGACAGTCTCTTTAGGATATTGGAATAAATTTAGGAGAAAACTCTTCCAAAAATATCTTCTGGCGCATTATAATCACATCAAATATGAATAAGTAAAAGCTTCCAATGACATCATGTTTGCCAAAACATATTTATTTGCCAATAAAGTAGTTCAAAACAAACTCAAGTCTTGCACACATAACAATTAAATTATCTTCAAGAACTAATTCGTTATTCAAGCAGCGCAAAGGGCTTTCATTAATCAACAATCGTAGAAAAAATATAGCCTTTTAGCTATTTAAGCTATGTCAAAAAATACTTATGCAAATTTTAAATATTTAAAAATAACAGCTGAAGAACCAAGAAGAAATATTACTATAACCCACAAATAAAAAGCATATCGCAATTGAATTTATTAATAAGTTCAAATTAATATAAACGAGTTATTGTCGAAGAAGAAATCCCGCTAGTTAGTACCTACCTGTAGATTTGTCAGTAGGTACGCAGTACCAAATATATATACGATGATCATTGTTGCCTACATTTCTAGATTTTAAATTGAGACATAGCTTTTTATAAATGTTTTCAATATTGGTTTTAAGGCGCATGTAGATGATCAATGCTTAAACTACTTAATAATTACCTAAGTGGCTGTTAAAGATCACAAGAGTAGAGCGGCGAAGGAAATTAAACTGATTCCGAAAAGAGATCGAATTCCTTATGTAGAAAAAGCTTTTAATTTTTAAGAAAACAAGAAAAATCCGAAATTTCGTTCACATCTTAGATATCAGAAGATTGTGGTCCTAACCAAAGTGCCAGGCCTAACGACTTACAATTTATATGAAATTTGAACTCTGACTTCCTTCAAGGCTCATCAAAATCTAATCAACACAAAAATAACGTATTTTGGTATACCTGGACGAACAACGAAAAGAGCTTAAATGATATTTCGTCCGACCTTCACCTGCGCCTTCGTCATTATAACTCTTCGGCTATAACATTGTGACAAATCCGATGAACATAATCAAAGAAAATTTTTTTTTTTTAAACAGGACACTCGTACTGTTAGAGATTTTGCATTAACTATACGAGTTATGACAGAATAGGAAGGCTTTTGGATCCAGACGCGTACATTACGCTCTACAAAGATTATGGGAAAAGAATGCCTAAGGTATAGTTGAAAAGCTGCAAAGCTTAAATATATTACCAAAAATGCTTGTAAACGGTCATTGACTATCAACTAATAAACTATTTCGGCGAAAAATGAACATCAATTGGATCTCTACAAGTTTATAATTACATTTGCGACAATGGTAAAAAATATATCCGCGCAAGAGACTGATGTATGTGAGTATCTATCTATAAAGCACAATGAAAGTCACTTACGAATTTGAGTCTTACCGCGAAATTTTCCCTGTATGTTTTTTTTAAATGAAAATGTGCTTTTTTATAAAATGACTAATTTATTTTCAATAAGTTTAGCTAAATTATTATTAAAGAAATTCTTGTTTTTATTTATTACGCGCAAAAGCCACCTTTTCCCAAAATATTATTTTCAAAAGATGTTTTCCTTTATTCCATTGCAAAAATCTAATTTTTCTTTTCTTTAAATTCCTTTAGATAGAGATGTTGGATTTTTTCCTCCATAGGACACAGATATTCTGGATCAATTTACGAATTTGTACCCATACTACATTCTCTTTTATCCTGCTAAGAGTTCTTTACTCAAAGCTAACAATAAGTTGAATTAAGGAAGTGGTTGTGGTTGGCTTTGCTGTTTTTAACCTTGTTTTTAACAAAGAGGACAATTTAGCGAAAAATCTTCAACATCCTGCAAAATTGCCCTTCTTGAGGCTTTCGAACAACTTGAATGGCGATTGACATTCCTTTTTCAATTTCTTAATAAAGTGAATAGAATAAACAATAAAAAAACATTTTAAAGCAAAGAAGAAAAAAATTATAAAACCATAAAAAACTTTAGTTCTTAAGGGGACAAAAGAATTGCGAAAAAAACTGATCTTTTTTTGTTTTGTATGGCGAAATAAATTCAATAAATTATCAATACCACGGTACTAATTGCCTCACCTTTTGTACTTGTGACCAAGAATCAGAGCACATCCCAAATTGGAATTGAAGGCATTAAAGCCCATTACTTGTTAAATGCCTATTCTATACCTGTTTGTTTGTCTCTCAGCAAAACCTCATTATGGCCACATATTTTCGTAAGTACGATTAATTACCTCTTCTGGCTGCCCCTCTGAACGTAAATACCTTTCTATTCCTGTAGAGATAAGTATTTCAATTAGAAGAGACTTACAGCGGAATTAAGAGTTCAAAGGTTCGTTCGTACACAAGTGAATTTAAAGTCGGAAAGATATTAAACAAACGAAAAGTCTTATTAAATTTTGATGAAACTCAGATAAAGTGGCGTCCTTGACACAGCTTGGCAAAATGTCAGGTAGTTACTAGCTGTAGGAGCGTTAAATCTGTAGGGGAACTTTTACGCTACATGCTCCCTTGGCACTCGTTCATATAAATCGAGCACTCTCTAGATGACAGCGCCAATTCGGCAAAAATCGATAGATCGGGTTATGCGCATTTCGGCTCAAAAATCACTCAATGGTCTTTTGAATGCTGTTTTTCTTTTGATGACATACATATCTCTAGTTGAGGATTGAAATCGTAAGTCGTTGCCCGATAGCGACCAAATAGAGCAATGGCAACTAATACTGAATAAAAACCAATCACATCTTCGCCCGAAAGTGATGAGTTGATTTTTGATTCGCTCCATCGACCAAGCATTGATTGGAAATGTTTTTGATGAAAACCATCAGTCAGACGATGCCAACGTTGCGTTTCGAACAGATTTTTTTCTTCTTTCGAATAAGATCGAGCAACATTTTACTTCAGACTCCTCAAAACACAAAGTGATTTATTAGTCCTGAATTTATGTTTACCCGCCTGCCTTCTTGCCAGCGTGTCTGCACAGGAATGAATGATGAAGTGCCATTTTAGGTAATTCCATCCACCTCTCAAAATGACCAATTCAACTCTACTAAACTATGTTTGCTGTTTTCTGCTGAGGAGGCTGTCCTTTTAGCAAGTGTCTTTCTTCTTCTGTGAGGGTTCGCTCGGTTGATACTTGATACCCATAAACCGCACCCTTCCGGTTTTGTTGGAAGAAAAGTGCTTATGACGCACAACAAAAAGCACAAAATGAATGAATAATGGTAAGCTCCTTGGTGAAAGGACGTCAGTTTCAGTATTTAAGCGACGCTCATATAAGCGAAAAGGATGTATTGCGACCAATTTGTAATCATTTTTGTGAGAGCCAAGGAGCTCTGATCCGTTGGTGAATTTGTCAAAGGATTAAAGCATTTAAAAAGCTACTCAAACAGAAAAAGGTGGATTCTGGGAGCCTCATTAGTATCCCAAGGGATATTACATAAAAACATTTTTTTTAAGCTCTTTTAAAGAGTTGTATACATAGAGGAGTAGAGGAGTAGCATCTTTAACAAGTTCGAGAGGATTATAAGGTTTTTTTTTTAATAAATGGTTCCAACGAATATCCACAGTAGGTAAGTGTGAACTTAGCAAGAGCAGCAGCTGAGGTTAACCCATTGCTTACGAGTAAAGTAATCTAGGCATTAAGATATTACACTTTGAGGTATGAGATCTTGTATGTTCATTCTTATTGTTTGTACTCACACATTATTATTTTCATTTTTTTGTGGACAAACACAATATGTTAGAACAGTAACAAATGCATACATGACAGTACTATTCTCGTAACAAAAAAAAAAGATCTAGTTTCCTAACATAAAAACTAAATTCTGTTAGGAAGTTCGATGATTTCAGTCGTTTACAGTAAAAACAAATCAGTAACGTTTCAACTTTGCACCACAAGTCACCGAATTTTACACATTGCGGGAGTAAATTATTCGCCGAACCCTCCAAGGCAATTACCAGCAAAAATTGCAATTACAAAACTTTAAATAGATATTGATGGCGATTGCTTATCACACTTTGGACGGCTCCAGAGCCATCTTTTGTATTGTATTACGAAGACTTGTGACCTTATACGCTTGAGTCTGGGTTTAGTGGTAAAATAATTTTCGACAATAATTACGTGGGCACATTCAATATATTAATTGACCATCATTCCAGTGCATGCTGAATGACTGACTACGTCAGTAATTTTAATATTGCGGATGCCTACCTTTTGATAAACTCAATGAGTAGGTCATACACGAAAGTCCCCCAAAATATCAAGAAGTCTTTTTTTTTTATAAATTATTCAGATCAATCAATCAATCCTGCAGAAAAGAAGTGAAACTCAACTTTGGAGCTCAAAATCAGCGCCTTTTGTACATAAAAGTAAAGTTGTCTTGAGTACCTACTGTAGTGAAAATTAAGAAAGTGCGTGTAATAAAAATGTGAACAATATTTTTCTTGATTAATTTTATGTGAATGTGAAGAAGAGTTCTTGAACAAATTTATAACATTTTTTTCTTCTCCACAAATGTAAGTGGTTATGGTAGAGAGTCACTAGGGGTCAGCACATTAACGTATTTTCTTCAATCTTGAAAAATTAGATAAATGTTGAAATAATGTTGGTGATGTATGTAGATGCAGAATCATTAATTTCAACATAAATATATACTTTAAAAAAGTAGTTCTAAAATTTCGTAATTTTTCATTTATCAATTAAACTATTATGCGAAATATATATATATGAATATATGTTTCATTCCTTTCAAAAGATTGTTCTTTTAATTTTCCAAATATTTTCCTGGTATCGAAATCTATTCCTTTTCGCTGTGGAGCCAATTTGAAACTGAAATCCAGTAAAGTCGAAACGACTTCAAATAGCTGAATTATATAAAAAGAAAAAAATTAAGATGAAATTTAGCTATAAAAAGTAGTTTCGTCCTTACTCGATTCAATAGATTACATAGTTCCTAGCATCCGTGGATGAGTAAAAATGAAATGAATATTATATACGCTGAAGATTTCCTCGGTAATTGTTCATCAAGGATTTCCGTGATTATGTTCACCGAAGATTTCTTCGAGTATTGTTCGCCGATCTCTTCCTCCATTATTATTGGTCATCAAAAGTTTTCATGCATAAATGGATCGATGATTAATGCTCTAAAGGTACAATACTGATTCGATGCTGTGTTTGATCCATTTCCCGCTGGGTAGAGTCGTTCATTTTCGAATTTTTACAGCATTTTTTAAACAAAAGTACTACCACCGTTAATGATTTATTACACGATGGAGGGCAAATCTCGAAATAGTCATATGAGACTGGAACAGCTTCCAATGACGTTTGTTCTTGGTGCAATTGATTATTTTCTCATCCTCTCTCTAAAACGGCGAGCAATTATAGTAAATTACATGATTACAACATCCATTATGCATGATTAAAAATCAGGTGACTTTTTCAAAAGATCCTTTCAAGAAATTTTATTTACCAATATTAACAAGCTTTTGACATAACGGAATCTCTCTGAAACTTCATAATTATTTTGAAAGGTGGCGCTGATGTGTTGAACACGAAATTTTTAAATTGCTCAATTTTACAGTTTTATCAGAAATTTCACACAACGCAATGTTGCAAAATAATAAATATGTAGAAAAGTTGAGACTCTGTCTGTAACGCGGACGAATCTCAGCATGCTTTTTTTTTGTTTTATTGAGACAACATAAAAAAATAGATATATTAAAAAATATAACAAAGAAATAAAAAAATTCAAAAGAAGCAAAACGAATTATAAAATTATAATAAATTTAAAATATTTAAAAAAATTAAAAAAAAACATTAAAACTCAAGAAAAATAAAATTTACAAACTTAAAAGAGAATCGGGAAACTTTAGCTAACTTAGAAATATTTAATTACGTGTGGCATATAGAAAAAAAAAATTGGCTACAAGGTGAACGTAAATATTTATAAAATGTTGTTAGAAGTCAAAATAAAAAAAATATGCTAACTTTTAATTATTATTATTATTTTACTTACCTCACAAAATGATGGTAATATGTAGCTTCAACAGGTTTCAATTGGGATTACTATTTTGGAAGAAAATTATCCTTTTTTTCTCTCTCAATGCATGAAATCTCTTAGAATTTTTTCATAGTTCACTGAACTAGTGGTGATATTCATAGGGAATTCTCTTTTCTTTTTTCCATTATTAGATGTACACTTTTTTTTAATTCTTGGGAATTTTTCTTATAGAAAAACTCTTCAAATAGACATCTTTACCGAGTAATTATCAACCGCACGCATTCTCTTCTTGAATGAAAGTTAATAGATAACCAAGTCTAACTTTTCATTCTTTGTATTTTTTTCAAGTTGTAGTCCCGCCGTTTCTAACCTCTGAACATTCCCTAAGAATAGGAAAATTTATTCTGCAACCAACTTTGTTCAGAATTTCGATAGATATGCTTGAAAAAGATACAAGTAAATATTGATAATTACATTTTGAAGAAGTAATAAAACAGATAAAATTAAAGGTAAGACTTTGCGGCATGAGTAGTTTTTTTTCTGTTACAAAAAACTAGCGTTGATCAGATGTTTTCAAGAAAAAAGTATATAATTTATTGGATAAAAGTACGTATGTTAACGCAATTATTTATGGCACAATTTATATAAGGGTTAAGTTGATCTGTAGTCTATCGATGTAGTCATAGAAGAATATATATGTAACTCCTTTGAAATCTAATCTTACTAGATATAACTATCGCAGTGCATCGATCAGCTTATAAATTGTGATTTTGAAAGAATTGGTTGTGAGAATTGCCCACCCCACTACTCCTGTCAAGTTGAAATACAAAATATTCAAATTTCGGCACTATTTATAGAACTTTGTGCTCATTGAGATATTTCTAAATGTTAAATATTATATCCAATATAATAACGAATTTTATTTTTATTCGAATGCAAAAATTTCACCAAAATATTTATCTAAAAATTCATAATAACCCGGTTTATATTATTTTGTTTCAAACTAATAAAAGCCCAAACACTGCCATAATTTATATAAAATATTTTTCTAAAGATAAAACACATTCAATTTTTAAAACTTTTATTCCTTATATAACTCAATAACGTTCGACTTCATGTTCTTCGTATTTTAGTGATAATTAGTTTAACTAATTTCTTTTTATCAAGTTCTTGTTTTTTTATTTATTTATTTTTGTTCATATTTACAGCATTCATACAGATTTTGATTTTTTTCTTTTACAAAACAGAAACAGGATTTTAAACCTAACAATTTCTTAAAGATTTTTTTTAAATAAAAATTCCTTTACTTCAGAAATTTAATTGTTTCTTCAACGTAAAACGTTTATGTAAAAAAAACAAAAAACATTTATATATATATATATAAATCTTACTTCTCTTTTACTCTTTACATACATTTTCAATAAAGAAATAATCTCAAGAAATGATATATGTACTATGTACTCTTGTACGTGTTTATAACGAAGACGATATTGAGATCTTTGCAGTTTTATTAAAATGTGTTCCTTTTCAATTTTTTTATTTTTATTTAATTAATTACATTTACTATGCTCATGCAAATTCAGTCTTTTTAAGATTTTTGTTAATAATAATTAATTAATTAATAATTAAAAAATTAATAAAAAAAAATATAAAAAAACAATAACAGTTTTATTTGAAATCGAAGGTCTTTCAAGAAAAATGGTTTGATGTGAACAGAAAAAATAATTCAATCGAGTCAAGTTAATTTCAGTTTGCCCTGTTGATTTGATTTAATTTTATGTGTGATCTGGGAAAATTATGTAATGTATGAAATGAATAATTTATTGAGAAAGCCAGTCCGAAATCTACTATGAATCTCACTAAATTTATTACTATTTACATACTTCCCGATGTTCAATTAAGTTGTTGTTTCCAGATGAATACTTTGAATAAGCGGATCCAAATTGCAAAAAGAATTTTCGTGTACAAAATTATTTTGTACTCTAAAATTTCAGTAGGCACACCAGTATTTTCATTCACTACACTCTAGCATTCCTTTTTTTAAGTATGTACATGCGTAATGCGAAATTATAAGGATGCAATACTTCGTAATGTCTCTGAAGTACAGCTCCATACAGCTGGATATTATGAAAATGCCCACTTTTGGTTCCAGTCCACGCAAATGGTCTGTAAGTTTTTTTGGATTGAGAAAATAGCTCCACTTCAGGCAAAATGTGCTTCGATGGATGTGCAATCATGCCCTCACTGGGACACTCCCTCGTTATACTCTGGGCAAAAATCAACTTTTAATACTTTCTTCTTTACCTCAATTTTCGAGAATATTATCCTGCTTACATTCGAAGACCTTTATGCCCCTCCATCACAAAGCCCCTTCCCCGTATCAATAAATTTTTTTTGTATTCAAAACTTTTGAATATTGAAGATGTAGAATCAAAAAGTTCATATCAGATATCAAAATCCTATTCTCAACTAGTTTTGAGTTGCTTAAATAATTATAGAAAAACTTAAAAAAAATTTTAACTGAAAACAATACTATTTTTTGTGCTTAATCCTTGAAAACCATAGTGCAAATCGCTTTGAGACTCATAACAAAAAACGGTTAATTAAATTTTTTGATAACTCGAAGTAAAAATCTGTGTTCGAATTCGAATATATTACTAAACAAAATTAAAGTTAAAAATTCATTGATCTTAATTAAATATTTTCTGTTTTATATGTATTTACGTGTAAAGTAATGCAGAATATCCTACCCGTTATGCAATTTTTGACCCAATCACGTGAGCTGTATAACCTCGTTTTAATTCGAGAGAAATTGAGATTTTATATATATTTGAGAAAACTCCGAGACATAAAATACAGAAAAAGTCAAAAGCGGTATATTTAGAGATAAATACATATTTGACGATAAAAGGAAGAAAACGTTCCTTAATATTGTTTTTGCATCCCTGATATTATTATTATTATTATTCTTTTTTTCTTTTTTCTTTTTAAAAGTAATAAAATGACTCTTGAATAATTTTTCTCTGCAACCTGCTCAAAAGAAATTCTCGGACATTTTGGTTTGAATATATTTTAAAACGTAACAAACAACAGAAAACAAAGAAATGAGATTTGTTCTTCTATCAAAGTTAATAACCCAAGGAAATTTGGGAATCAACTGAGGTGGTGCGTTGAAAAGTTGCGTTTAAATTTTTCGGTCTTCGAGAACATCATTTAAATGATGATTAAAAAAAAGTTAGCTGATTTACATACTTACTTTTAGATAGAGCTGACATCACTGTTGTTATTCGTTTAAGGTAAGCTTCATACAATTATTATTCCCACGAAATTTCCAATATTGGGTGTATAATTTCAGAGGTTTTTGTGATGATGATTATTTAAATTATGAGAAATATATTTTTATCCATGTTCGTCTATACGATATTCACTTTAAGCCAAACAACTAACCACAACCTACACCAAATCAAACCATTTTAATCAAATTTTTTTTTTAATAAACCAAACACAAAAATAACTAATACAATATAATTAAAAAAAAAATACAAAATTAAAACAATTAAAACTAAAATTAATTCAATACTGCGCTATTAATTTTGTTAAAAATATTCTCTTTGTACAGTATAAAAGTTTTCCTAACGAACAGTGTCCAGGTTAGACGTTCACTTTAATAATTAAATTTCTTTAGTTCACCTTCTATGAATAATTTTTTTTTATATATACTTTTTAGTTTTTAATTTATAACATAACTACACTCCACTAATCTCCTCCGTACAAGAAGGCTGTACACTTTTAGACTTACTGTTAGTATTAAAAGTTTACAGTTTTATACAGCTCCACCATCCACGACTGTTGAATTTATTAAAACTAACATTTTTTAAATTTTTTTTTACACCGGTTACTTATATTTAGTGTTTTTTCTGCCTCTTTGTTAATATTCACAACGAATTCATTAAGAGTAATCAAATAGAATTCTTTAGGTGATTCTTTTATTTATTTAATTTTTTCTTTGACTACTTTTGTTAAAATTTCTCGAGTTCATTACTTGGTCCTAAATCACTTGAACATTTATTTTTATAGGTTACAAAGTGAATGTGTGTTGTCTCATGTTCCAGTTTTGCTATACATATATATGTATGTAGGTATATAAAAAATTTATGAACATTTATTTAAGTCTATAAGTTTTTTTCTTTGCATTATCGTATGTCTTCCTCTGTTATTTTTTTTTTTCATGGAAGTTAGGTTAAGGTCGTCTGAATTCGGTGTTTTCCGTATTTAGCAATAATCGCCTGCTCTGTACGTATTTTCATACAAATTTTACAGGTAAGTGGCGCTAAGCTAGTGTCACACTCTCAATTCGTCCATGATATTTTGGTTACTACTGCTGGAATTGTTTTGCGTCTGCTTCATGCAGCTTTTTTTAGTCAGCGTACCACATTGATTGCCGATCATTTGCAATGCATGCGGTGGTAGCATACTACCTTCTGGCACCGATTTAAGATGTTTAGGTGGTGGCGGTGCACGTTGTGGAATATCCGCAAATTCTGGTGGCGGAAGTTGATGATGTTGTAAGGCATGATGATGACCAAGAATAGTGGCAGGATCACTTTTTGAATGAATCGTGAGAGTCTCCAAATCCCCACAGATATTGTTTGGCATTTGACCATTTTCATTGCGTTTTTTATGACTTCGTGGCTCATTTAGGCGTGTCTTATCACGCTGATAATATACTCCCGCAAAAATTAGTACATTCAATATTAGAAGACTACAGCCGATAGCTATTGTTACACTTAGCGCTGTACTGTATGCAGCGAAACCGTCCTCCTGTGGTGGACTCGTACTATGTTGATGGTCATCCATTATATCTTGATCCTGTGATAAAGGAACTTTGTGTTGATTATATCTACTACTGTTGCTATGATGTAATGATGATGATGATGCTGGCGATGATAAGTTAAGCAGGGAGAATACCTGTGTTGTGAATATTGTGTAATTAGATGATTGTGGATTTCGTTGAAATGGCGGATTAAGTGGTTTTACTGTCGGTTCAGGCTGTACGATTATTTCGTCATCCTCGAGCTGATGATGTGATGCGGGTACATTATCTCCGCCAGGTTTATGTAAATCCGGGACAAGATTCAACCAAAATGATAATCTGTGAGCACGATAGTGATTTTTAAGTTTCGGCTTTGTATCTGAAATGAAAAATAAAATCTTGTAAACAAATACTTGGAGGATGGAAATATAGTTCAAGAAAACTGAATTACTAGAAAATAGAAGAAAAATTGAAAAGAGAGTTCTTTGATTAATTGTGGTTTCTTTAGCTGTGAGTAATTTCTATAACATTTATGTAAACAAGAGGAAACCAGTGAAAATTTCTTTAAAAAATACAGTTAGTGCACGTCTCAATATCAATATTAGTACTATCAGGTTCTGTTGAAAAAACCGAAATCAAAGTTTTTCTCATAGTTCGCAACTTGTTAATAAAGCTAAATAAAAAATACCCAGTTAAACAAAGTACAAAAATCAAATTTTGTGGGAAACATCCAACCGACTAGATGGCAATTAGATAACAGGCTGCGTTAAAATCAATTTAACGAATTGTATAATGACAAAAACTGGAAAAGGATGTTATAATTTAGTTTAAGACCATATTTTGGCGTAAATCTAGCTCAACATCTTCTCAAGCAGTGTCCAAAAATATAGTGGAACGAAAAACGTATGGTTTGTTGCTAAAATCATATAAAAAGTGTATGTAATCATGCTCTCATCAACTCTTCCATTTTACCACATAAAATACTTTTCGAAAAGGAAATTTTGCAGATTAAGGCAAAATCATATTTTCAGTAATCTCCAGTTCCGCCGCGCGATAAGTAATTTGCCGCCCCGCATCTGATGTGGACTGTAGATTTATTTTTGCTGTAGCAAATGCGCCGCATTTGGTGTGACACCCACTTAAAAATATATTCATGTCAGTATAATCAGGAAAAATGTTGCAAGCTTTGGCAATGGACTTTCTCATCATTTCTAACTAATTTCGCAATTAAAAGGTATTTTTTTGTTTTTTTTACATAATAGATGTTGCATGCTTAGCAACTTTTATCACAGAGGTGGCCAAAGCGTCGACCGTGCAACTATTCCTAGTCGCCCGCCTGTCTTATATGTACCTTCACATTTCGACATGAAAAAAATCTAAATCTACAAAAGCTAAAAAAACAATTTAACGGATGAGAAATTCTTTAAAAAATTATCACTTGGTAAGAGACTCGATGATTCCATTTGTTTTCCTTAAACTTTTTAAACTCTTCTTTATAATGTTTCTTAATTTTTTTTTTGAATGGTCTTCCTCGTGCCTCTACTAATGTAACATTAATAAAACCAAAATAAGACATGAACTCAGCACAGACTAGAGAGAATTCTTGATTCTTTTCGATATTTTTTCTTAATTTATTTATCATTTCATTCCAATTATTCAATGATGAAATAAACAAAGAGGAAATTTTTAACAAAATTAAAAGGATTTTTTAACGTAGACTAGTTTAGAATGAAGTCCCGAACTTAAAATTCGATATATTTTTGAAATCAAAAGCTTCGTCTCAAAATAGTTATTGGAATTTGTGAAGAAAAATATCCATGTTTACGGAGATGTGCGACATATTTAACAACCTTTTTCGGTTCACTTACTACTGCGAAACAAAATTTTCTACCATGAATTCAATTAAAACAAAACATCGATCCCGTTTGACAGATGACCATTTGGAAGCATGTGTATGAATAACTAACAATAACAAACATCGAACACACCCATATTATATGTCATTTTGACAGCTGAAGGTTTGCCATTTATAAAAATGGAGTCGTATACATTACAACAAGGTATTGAGATTACTGAATTATTTTATGAAAATGGTCGTTCTAAGAGAAATGTATTTCGCAAATTACGCGATGTTTATAGTCGACACAATCGTCCAACTGAGCAACAAATTGGTAATATTGAGCGAAAATTTCAAGAAACTGGGGCAGTACAAGATCCAAAAAGACGTCAGTATACTCGTGCCGATCGTTCAGAAGAAAATATTGGCGCTGTGAGTGATAGTGTTGCAGCTGACTCCAACACGTCAATTTCCCGACGTTCACGATAATTGGGACTTTTTGAGTCAATTGTTATGTCATATTATGCACAAAGATTTAGCGTAGAAGGCCTACAAAGTTCAAAGGACACAAGAATTGCTGCCACAAGATCATTCCATGAGTTGGGGCTTTGCCAATTGGATATTGGAACAAAACGACGATTTTTTCAAAAAAATCATCTTTTCAGACGAAGCACTATTCAAGATCGGTGGCTACGTTAATAAACAAAGCTGCCATATTTGGGGAGAGGAAAACCCTTGCGTGATCCAAGAGAGGCAAACGCATCCACAAAGAGTTACTGTTTAGTGTGCATTGTGGTCTGGTGGTGTGATTGGTCCGTACTTTTTTCGAAAATGATGCTGGAAAGCCATAACCGTTAACGGTACCAGATATGGCGACATGATCACAACTTTTTTATGTCCAAAACTGGAAAATATTGATATTGAAGACATGTGGTTTCAACAAGCTGGGGCTACGTGTCATACAGCCAGAGGAACTTTGCAATTACTTCATACAAAGTTTCCAGACCGTATTATTTCCAGATTCGGTGACGTGAATTGCCCTTCAAGATCCTGTGATTTGACACCGTTAGACTGCTTTCTCTGAGGCCATGTGAAAGCTTAGGTATACAAATATAATCCTCGAAACGTTGAAGCATAGAAAGTAGAAATTATTCGAGTTATGGGTGAGATAGTGCCGCAACTATGCCAGAATGTGATTGAAAATTTTGATAAGAGAATCAAGTACTGTAGAGATGCAAGAGGTGGTCAAATGGGATATATCATTTTTAGAGCATAAATGGCAAACATTCTATTTCAAAAATAAATAAAAACTTTTTCATTTTCAATTCAAATTCTATGTCTTTTATTTATTCTCGTTTGAAAACTCAATTTGAAAGACCCAGTATAAGTACATATGAGCCACAATATGAAAATCTTGCCGAAAATATACAATGTCCAGTTTCCAGTACATCCTCTGATACGACATACAAACTAATAGGTAATATATATTTACAATAACATTGTTCGAATGAATAATAACTTGATATTCAATATATATTAGTGTTATCTAAATTATTATTTATCTTATGATCGCTTAACACATACGACATTGGTAGACCGCCGCCTATAATTTAAAAAAAAAAGCAAGTCGCCCGCAGTGATCAAAAGTTTGGCTACCCCTGTTGGGAAAATTTTAACATCTTGGCGCAAGGAACAGAATGCCGCCGCTTATTCCTCAAGAACTTGGGAAAGAATTGGTGCCTGCCGTCAGTCTTTAACAGGTCAAGGTTAGCTTAGGTTAGGTTAGAGAAGTGACCACCACGCGAATCTTTGCGATCAGCCTCACTTAGACCACTTGTGGTCCATTGTGATGACACCTTATTTGGATCAGGTCAAAAACTCGAAAAGTACTGTTTCATTTATATGTATAAACTGCGCTGGTAACAGCCCTGGGAAATAGGATTACACGAATCCTGGCACAGGCACAGGCACCACAGAGTCCACCCAAGGACGCATCAGGTAGGACTAAGTATAAAGGTGTACGTCAGTCATAGATGCCTTGCAGACGACAACAGGGGCCCAAGACTATATGAAGAAAACCGATATGCAATCAGCCTGAAAACCACACCATGTACCTGTGTTGACTGCGGCGATACTACCATATTAGATAGTCCAATCAATTAAATTGTGTGTTGTTAGACATTATTTAAATAAATAATTATTTATTAATAATTTATTGTGTTTCATTTCATACGAAAAGTACGGAAATACTCATAAGGTACGGGGTACCTCACTTGGGTGATAGAAGTAAAGTTTTCAGAAATTGCAAAAATACCATATTTCTAAAACTAGATTCGTATCGAAAATATTCGAAGATTTTCTAGAAGTGCTTTTGAGGAGTTCTCAGGAAACCACAGGCCTCTGGTAGTGATGTGATAAGAAATATATAATTTTAAATCCGAAAAAGTACCGGACACCCAGTGTGGTCATAATTAGAGAGCTGTAATTTAAAAATCAGCTTCTGTAATCAAAAGAAAGTAATTGTAGAAATTTTGAAAGGCAATTAACACCTGATATAATGATTATTATTTAAATACTATTAAAAACATTGCAACCTGCACTTTAACCAATAAGCTAATGACACAGAAGTTTTTTCCTTTTCATATCGAGTGCTGATAACGTGCATGACTTCATTAATATAGTTTGAATACAACGATCCAATCACTGCATTTTGAGATGCCCCAAACGGCCTAAACCATGGCGACCTTTGTATTTCTGAAAGATTACTTCCAGTTATTTTCCAACTGAGAGATATTCCAATCATAAGAACTAACGAATTTGACTGATTTATAAACATCTGTTTTATACATTGTTGCTGCACTTGCATCATAACGGACCATCCCAGAAAAAAAGTAAGGAAAGGAAAAACTAACCTATTTGACAATATCCAGAGTTGAGAGTTTTTTTTTATTATTTATCCCTTATATCATATCGTCATAGTTTTGTTATTGCTTATAAAAATTTAACGTAAACCTACAATTTATTGAGCTAGGATTAACCAAGTCACGGCGGTCGCATAGCTTCATTCAACTTTATTTTCATTCTAATTTTATGGACATAAATAATTCAAAATAAAAAGTTCAGCCATATTTTACAGACACCGTAGATTGTCTGCCATGGCAAGCTATTGGCAAATGCAAAAGTTCAGATTTATTTATCCCCAAAAGTTTCGTCTACACTCAGCTTATGATTGGTAAACATCTTGTGCATAAAATCGATCGATATTAGCAAATTTACTCAACAAAAGTTTATTATTGTTGTAACCTGTTTCTGTCAATTTTTGAGTATCTACGTTTTAAGATAAGCACCAACAATATAGTTTGAAAGTTTACTTATACTCTGTTTCTATATCAAACAAATATGAAAATAATATTTTTCAGATGCATCCTATCGAGAATCATCGATAGAAAGTAAATCAATACACATAACAAACACACCTTATACCACCGCCTCTGAGATTCGCACTCGGGACCTTTCAGTTGCCTGATGTGTTGATTTTTACAAAAGTTATTTATAGTTTTAGAATGAAAAATGAAACTCTCCTCATTGCTTGCCTGGCAAGCAAACACTGGGCCTATTTTACGACAAGTACAAGTCCACTAATCAATTCGCAACTACAAATAAGAGCTCCAATAAGAGCTAGCTAACATGGTTCTTCAGAAAATCTAGAAAAAATTTATAAACACCATCAGAGTAGTTTGAAGTCAATTGAATTGAATGAAGTAAAGAAATAGTTTTTTGAGGTGATTATGTAGATACGGGAATAAATATAAAGCAAATAAATACGCGAAGATAAAGGGGGCCTAATTATAGCCCTATCGAGCCTTCCTTTTGTACTTCAGATATATGTTGGATGCAATCCCTTATCTAAGAAACTTTGTTTAGAAAAGTATTCAATAAAAAAAATCAAATTATTCATAAAGAAATATGGAAATTATCTTAATCCGAACCCCATCCCACCAGCCCGCAATTTACATTTCCCGGAAGTAGGTTACTTCCATTACTGCATCTGACAGTATTAACATAAAAAAATACTAATAGCGTACCTTTAATGGTCGAGTTATTATGATTAAGCACTAAGCAGTCTTCACAAAGACTCTCTTAAATTTATGTTCAAATTATGTCTCGAGAGCGCTTATCAAAAGTTGAGTACGTGGACATGGTGTACGTTTTTGATTGTGCAGATGGAAATGCTTCACAGGCAATAAAGGAATATCGTAATCGTTTTCAAAAAACCGGAGAGTATCTCATTGGCAAACTATTATGGGGGATAAAGAAGGTAAGCCAGCCCCTAGATAATCTCATATAGGATCACCCACTGGCATTTGTTAATGGTCCGCTGATTCTACTGAAATTGCTTACATTAACATGGGATCACGTTTCTATAGTTTTCCCTTTTTGGTTTAAGTACTTTATTCCGCTGAACTTCAAATATTAAGTTCTGTTCGAAATCTACGATAGTTCAGTGGATTTTACAAATGAATATTTAGAATAGAAACACAATAAAATGCTTGTAATCTTTTTTCTGTCTCCCTAAAACTAGGTATTTAGGGTTGGACAACCAAAAATAATTTCCTAATTTTATTTCCGTAAAAGTCATGTTTAACGAATATTTTCAATGTTATAAGAGATGAGCTTCCAATGAAAGTAATAATTTCGAATGTATTTGGAATTTTTGAACTTGTAATATAAACATTAAAGTGAAAATGAAACTCAATAATTGTCACACCCCTGTCGAAAAAATTAGATTTTAACGAATCGACTTGAGCTCAATTTTATTTTTGATGAAAGTTATTTTGATGAAAGTCATTCATCGGAAGAGGGGTAAACAATTTTCATAATTTGCATACGTGTACATATGAAAATTCGTACAGCGTAAGATGATCCTTGTTTTAGCACAAAATTAGTATTAACTTGTGGGCGCGGGAATCATGAAAGGTAATATAATTGTCCGTTGTAGAAAATGAGGACACTTTCACTGTAGAATCTAGATGAGTTGCGGAATATCCAGAGAGCGTGACATCACAAAATACAGCTACGTTAAGTTCAATCATCGGTGCGTCAATTGGGATATATATTATATTGAGAGGCCATTATGGTCTGTGTACAACAAGATCAAAATCGAAGGAAATCGAATTTCAATTCAATTTATTTATACTGGTTGACTGTACAACAAGACTTACAATCTTTTCTGTTTGCACAATAGATTTTAATAACTACAAAATAATAATTTTAATTGAGTTTCAATCTAACAAAAATATAATTAAAGCTAAGTGACTACGTTACTAACTAATTAGCAAAAATATAACAATTCAGAGGTGGATGTACCGGAGGTGGAAGGAAGTAAAGAAACCGTGAAGAATAAGAGCAGCAACATACATGTAATCTAATCATTGGGATATATTCAAAAATATTTTTAAACTATTTCTAAATCGGCTGGCTGAGGTCGTCTGTTGAATACCCGCAGGTAGAGAATTCCAGATATTTGTTGCATGCACAAAGTAAGAGCGCTGCCCAAGTACAGAGAGAAAGCGAGGAATTTGAAGCTGTCGGTGCCTTTCAGAACGGAGGAAGTTTAAATATTCATAAAGATACCTAGGCTCTTTCGTATATATAATTTTATGCATGAAGATTAAACTCTTGTATGTGCGATAAGTTTGAATGGAACATCTAAATATTTTGTGCTGATACAGACTGATGTGTTCAAAACGTCGCAATCCATAGATGAAACGTACACAATCATTATAGGGTACGTCTAGTTTGCGACTGCATACAGAGTCCAGTGACGGAAACATTAGACTACCATAACTAAAATGTGGCATAACTAAGGTTTTTATAAGCTTAAATCTGGTTTTTATGGATAACAATGCTGCAGTCAACCATAACTGTCGAAGTCAACCATAGACTTCGCTGATAAGAGCCTTGATAAAGTCGCAACAGGTCATATGATCATTCAGCATCACACCGAGGTTCCTAACTCTTCTCATGTACGGTAAAGGAGAATCATTTAGAGTTATCGGAGGTACATCATTTACATCAATGTCATTTCTATATTGCAACATACAGCAAGATTTACTGGCATTGAGTGACAGATTATTTTCGATTGACCATGAGTAAATTCGTTGAAGATCGTCATTCATACGTTGTACCCCATCCTCGATCAATCCAATCGGTCTATTAAGGTATATTTGGACGTCGTCAGCATACAGATGTACTTTTGAATCTTTAACAACACTAGGGAGATCATTTATATATAAGCTAAATAGCAATGGTCCCAGAATTGAGCCTTGTGGGACCTCCACAGACCAATGGTAAAATCTTAGAACAATCATTCTTTAGTTTTACTTGTTGGAACCTATTAGACAAAAAACTCTTTATGCTTGCAATGGCCGACGAAGAGAAGTTATACATAGAGAAAAGCTTTTTTAGTAATTTAGAATGAGTCACACTATCAAAAGCCTTCGAGAAGTCCAACAAAGTTTAACAAAGCTGTCTTGCAGCTATGTCCACGACGAAAGCCAGATTACCAGCATGACAGGAAACATGAAGTTTCAAGATGACCAAGCGTTTGTGATGTCATAAGCTTTTCCAGATCCTTCGATAAAAGGCAGAGAAGACTGATAGGACGGAAGTCTGATGGTAATACGGGCGAGTTTTTTGCAACAGCAAGTATAGTTGATATTTTCCATTTGGTAGGAAAAAACCCAGAGGTCAGGCTGGTATTGAAAATATGGGTTACGAAAGGCAATATGATCGGGAGCAAGATCTTCAAGAAGCAAGGAGAGAGATTATCGGGACCAGTTTAATTAATTCAACATATAACAATTTTTTGAATGTCTTTCTCTAGCGATTAAAAGAGGCGGGCTACTTGGTAGCACAGCACTTCTTCTCGGATCTGGAGGACCTGCAAGGTAAAAAGTTAGGTAAAGACCTAGATGCATCCTGAGTTTCCTCAAAGAATCAGGGTGGCTGTATGGTTAGAATAGATTTGCATGACTCTGTGCGGCACAATGGATCCGTCAATAAGGTTTCAACGATGCAGGCTAAGCTTTCCTTGGCAACACCCATTCTAACCTAACCTAACCTTGACTGTTGAAAAATATTTTAAATTTGTCTGACCACTTGGATGATACTACGCTAAGCTCACTGTATAACATGATGTTTCAGCATAATGGTCATCAAGTGCGAGGCTGGCCGAATCCGTAATGGATTCGGCATAGTGATCCTATTTCTTTTCTATATCTCTCAGGTCTTACACCGGTTGATTGTTATTTCTGTAGTTACCTTAAACATTTCATATAAGAGAAACATAAAACGAGAATTTAATGCACACAAGGATCAGTGCTTTTTTTCATTTAGAATATATTTTTCTTTACTATTAGGGTTTTATGTAGTTTTTTTTGTCTCTTTTTTAACTTTTCTTTTTAATATTAAATCACTTTACTATTAAAAATAAATTTTATTAGTTTTAGTTGGGAAGCTTAGAGAAGTTTTCATATGTTGTTTCATATATTCGAATCAATGCAAAAGTATGAGTTCATTTACACCGAGTTGGTAACAAACCTCGAAAGATATTCTGAAACAATAAATCTTTCAAAAACATTTTAAATTAAAATAAAAATATATCACTACCATCATGAACCAAAGAAAATCCTCGGCTTACAGCTACATTCTCAATTACCCTTACTACTATTGAAGGTGAAATTTCAATTTCAGAGGTATAAAACTCAAACCGAAACAATTAATTAAATTTCTCAAAATAAATACAAAATTCCCCCGAATTCCCATTCACATACGAAAAGCAAATATTGATTTTGCACTTACCAAAATTTAAGTATTTTTTGTGTACACTTTCATAAGCCGTCCATTCAACAGTTTTGTAACGACCGCGCTCTTGCCGATTGCTGTGCTCGTTATCCAGCTGCTCGTTAGGATTACTGCAAAAGGAGAAGAGACATAGGAGGATGGATAAAAGTTTAGTAATTAGTTTCACCGAAGGTCTGCATGTATGTAGTATGCTCCCTTAGCGTCTATTATTTCAGGACCTTTTAATTAAATCCTTACCCAGATCGGACGAAATTTGACCAGTAGAGCATCACAATTTCCGAGAGGCTAATTTCTGACTTTGTATAATTTCTGGTAAAATGGTTGAACCCTCCAATTAAAGGTGCACCGAATATATATGGTAAATCTTCGCCATGTATGCATCCTTGACGCTATTTCGTTGTGGGTGAATTTATGTCGAAGTTGAGGTGAAAATATTCATCCAACATGGAAGGAAATCAGTATTAGATTTCTATTTTATTTCAGTAAATCTCAGTAAATTTAGATTCAATTTTGGTTTGGTACTTACCTGAGGGAAATCTCCGAATTTCGTTTGATAATCGAACACATACAGATAGGAGTTTCGGTGGTCTGCCGAATGTAAATCAACAGTTTGGGCTGCTGGTGCAACAATTTGGGCATCACTTAATGCTTCCAGAGTTTCATCTCTAAAATTAAAATACAAAATTTTCTCTCATGAATTTGAGTAGCCTCGAAAATTTTATGGCTTTAACAAGTAACTTTTGTTATTGTTGAATATTAAATTTATGCAAAACTCAAAAGAGAATGACGATGGAATTTTGGGTTGTATAAATGTTACTTATAATTATTTGGGTTATTTTAAGAGTTTACAAGGATAAAGTTTTTGTTGAGAGATTTTTATTATTTTCGTATGGGTCATGTATATACGTATTGCAATACTTTAAATAAGTAGTACCAAAAATTCGAAACAGTGTGTCTTCAAGATATAACACGACTTATAAAAGGAACCAAACAGTTGTATGGGGAACAAATCAAATTAAATGTTATTTTTCAGATGTTATAAAATCATTCCTGTGTTTATTAAATTGCATTCAATAAACGGAGTATTTAATTTTTAAACTTATACATAGAAGAGAAGGCAATAAATATTATTTATTCACAATTAAAATAAAGCGGATTTAGACAGTAACTAAAAATTGTACAAATTAAACATTTTGGTAGCTTAGGTAGAGTATTTATTGATTTTTTGCAAAAACAATTCCTGAAAATTGAACGCAATATATTGAAACGCATTGTGAATAAGTAAAAGAAAAACAAAAATAGATAATAATAATAAAAAGAAAAAAATAAGTAAAAAAACGGGCTGAATTACTTTTAGGAAAATAAAATATTTATTTATTTCTGCTTTGTTTTTTTTTTGTATATTGATTTTTTGATAAAAGAAAGCAGAAAGCAGCAGAATTTGACAAAATAAAAGAGAAAAGACATTTCAATTTGTCAGTCACAGCTTCTACGGGTTATAGCAAGATTTGATTCCCTGAAAAACTATTAATAAAACCTCAAAATAAATACTATAATAAACGAGATTGAATTTTAAATTAATTAATTAAATTTATGGTAGAAAATATTATTAAAAATCATTTATAACTAACAAATAACAACGAACTAAGATATTGGGGACTACCTCATGTTGTTAAACATAAGATGGTACATTCTCACAGTTCCGGATAAAAAAGCCTCACGGAATTTTACAGTACGGCTGAAAGTAATTTGAAGGGTTAAAGGATGTGCGCGGTTTGCAGCGTGAGTATTGCGTCCAGGAATCATTCTACAAGGGATTAGATTAAATATTTCATCAGAACATTGACCATGCATGTAGCGATAAAGGAGCGAAAGGCATCCAACATTGCGGCTCTGCTCGAGTGAGTCGATATGACAAGTTATTGCCAAATCGCCCCCGAGCTTGAAGGCAATCTTTTGGACAATATGCAATGAATCTAAGGCTGTGCGAACAGCCCCAACCCATACATGGGAATTGTATTCCTATGCTACGTCTATAATGTAGGAATTGTAGAGGAGCACAAGATTTGATTGGCTGAAATATTTCTTAAGCTTTTCAGAAATCCAAGACATTTCGATGCTTCTTTGGCAACAGAGAAGATGTAATTTGTCCAGTTAATCTTACTGGAAATATTAATTCCAAGAATGTTTAGTGACGGTGAATGAGAAATTAATGCTCCATCAAAAGAAACCGAAGTGGTAAAGTTATGATCTTGTTTTAATTAGATGAGACGGCTTTGGGACTTAGATGCATTGAATTCGACGCGATTCGCTTTGCCCCAAGCGAGGATATTGTTAAGATCGTTATTCAATGGTCTAATCATGCAATCTTATTTAGCACATGGGGCATTCCCCCTGTAGTCCGTAAGAGTGTCAAAGGAGTATGCGAAATCAAGAGTACTGTCATCTGCGAAACTATGGATGGCATTGAAAGTAAGGGAAAGCAGATCATTAATGAAAATTAAAAAGAGAGTTGGAGAGATAATAGAGCCTTGAGACACACCGGCATTTACGGGATGCGGTTCAGATGTAACGTCATCTAATACAGCACGTATTTGGCGACTAGATATGAAACTTTCAATCCGTAATAGAAGAGCAGAGGAGAGACCAAGTGCTTTAAGTTTACTTAAAGGGGCTGGATTCCAAACTCTATCCAAGGCCTTTGAAATATCTGGGGCTACGATTTTAGACTCACCAAAATTGTGAAGACGGTTCCAACGTTCCGTAAGAAAGGTCAGCAAGTCTCCAAATCAGCGTCCAGCTCGGAAGCCATATTGCCGATCGTTGATGAGATGATTAGTTTCTAGATACTTAATTAATTTGTAGCTTATGATAGATTCAAAAACCTTTGAAAGAATCAAAGTGATTAATAGGTCGATAATTTGAGGTCTCGCTATCCTCTCCTTTTTTTTGAATAGGCTGAACGTGAGCTAGTTTCCAAGCAGTTGGAAATTTTCCTGTCGAATAACACAAGTAGAATAGTTTTCACAGAGGTTTAGCCAAGGATGAGGCACAGCTTTTAATTAACAGGGGCAAAAAAAACCATCAGGACCTGCTGCTTTGGAGACATTAATCCCTTTAAGGACCTTGTACACATCCACATGGGAGATAGAAAACAGCTGTTTATGAAATGGGTGGAAGACGAGAATCTCAAGCGAATCTGGTAGCTAAAATATTATC
Source organism: Dioctria linearis (assembly GCA_963930735.1). Classification (NCBI taxonomy): domain Eukaryota; kingdom Metazoa; phylum Arthropoda; class Insecta; order Diptera; family Asilidae; genus Dioctria; species Dioctria linearis. The sequence goes on from OZ005741.1 coordinate 30,160,324, forward strand.
TTTATCCAGGGAGTCAACAATCACTTCACCATTATTAAGTAGTGAAGGTATAGAGAAACTAGTAAAGTTGTTTCTGATGGTTTTGACCAGGGACCATAAACCTTTGCTACCTTTGCGGCTTGCCAAGATTCTTTGTCTAATATTCTGGTAAAAAAGAATTTTTTCTCTCTGGACAATGGACCTACAGGTGTTTCGTGCAGTCTTGTAGACTTGTTTGAGTTCCGGACATGGATGCAATTGATAGGCGCGAAAAGCAGACTCTTTAGCTTTTTAGCTTGGTTGCACTTATCGTTAAACGAAGAGCGATTTTGGAATTGTTGGGATCTGCTGTAAGAACACGGAATATATTCACGCATGCCAAGACTTAGTATGTTACTAAATTTTAATGTGCATTCATCAACATCCCTCGAAGCAAAACAGACCGACCAATCAATTACTCTAAGATACTGATTGAGAGTTTCCCAATCAGCATTCTTATAGTGCCAAAGAAGCTTACTTGTAGGTGGACAAGTAGGGCGGCACAGACTTGAAGTGGTAAATTGGGCCGTGATTAAACAAAGGTCTGAATTACCGAGAGGGGAACCGACTGAGATGGAATATTTGTCAAGATGAGAGGTTAAAAGCAAATCCAGTAAATTAGCTCTATCTCCAGCTGCATCGCTTTGGTGCATTCACTAGCTGTTGCAAATTAAAAGATTCAGTGAAGAGTTCAACGAAACGGCCCACAGGACTTGTGGTAGAAGAATGTCTGACCCACGATATGTTATGGATATTAAAATCGCCTGCCAGGACGATTTCAGAAGAGGGAGAGACAGAAAGCAAATGATCAATATTGTTGGACATATTGTCAAATACAGATACAGTGTCGTCATCAGACCTATTTGGGCTGCGATAAAGGAAACAGAAATAGATGATGATCTTGTGAAGTTTGAACCTAGGCCAGATGTAATTAAACTCTGGATTGGCAGAAGGAAAATCTTGAAGAATGGTATGGGCCACGTCATTGCGAATATATTTTGCGATCTCCTTATGCTGAGCAAAAAAAGGGCACGAAGCTGTAACCAGGGACGTGATAGATTAATATCAGCATCAGAAACGACCCTGGTTTCACTTAGCGCAAGAATTGCGGGATTTTTTAGTTAAGGTGGCAGTACACCGAAAACCGATTCGCTCTTAATCCGCTAATGTTGCAAAAATCTAAAATGAAATTCTGCATGCTGAAGGCAAAAACAAAAAAAAAGCAAAAAAATGAAAAAAGCGACGGTCAACAGCACAAATATTTGGCTGCCGCCAGCAGCAGTCAACGACACAGCGAGGAAAAAAAATATTGTTATGCCTATTGCTGCTTTCAATACCTCAGACCGTGCAAGGCCTAGAAAAGCCCTTAACATGGCTGCTATAGACTTACTTTTAATATTTAATTATTTTATTATAAACGGCGAGGCGTATTTTATTAATTATAATGTTACTGTTATAAGCAAATTTAAAAAATGTTTCACTGCACTGCAGTAGCACGTGCGTCTAACCTAGTTGAATCTACACACTCAACTGATGACAATACTTTCTGAATTTTGAGTAAATCTTTGGAGAAAGTGTAATTAAAAAAATAATACCTGAGAGCCACTGACATGTATATAAATGGACTGACTTATCACCTATTTTATGTGGCACCAGTTTTGATTTCAGAAAATATGCTCTCACTGTCGTAAACTGGCGCTATATTTAAATTACAGTTCTGTGGGAAATGTGTGCTCTCACGGAAAGGAACAGGAATATGAAAGTGGTGCTATTTGCTTTTAGCATTTTTGGTTCAACGAGCACTCCATTTATATAGGTACATGTCAGTGCTGAGGACAGAAAACATCTAATGATTGAAGCGTCATATAAAGGAAATTTTCTCTGGTATAAACAAAAATACCAACTGGAACGAAATTTTTGTTAATGATAGCACTTTTTGCAAAATATAGACTTTTGATAGAGTGGGAACGTCCAGCCTATTTTGTTTTATAATTTTCGTTCCCATAATTATATTTCTTTATTTTAATAATAAATGAAAAGTGTTTTCTATACAAGATGTATAAAAAAAAAATTAAATAATTTGGAGTACAACTCAAGCCTGAATTAAATCCTTGATATACAAATAAAATATTTGTTCTTAGTCTTACACAAATATCTACACACATCAAAAACATTCCCAGTTAATCTAGTATTTAGGAAATTCCTGGAGCCTCTAGCCAGAAGTAAGCTACGTCATCAGATAGTGAGAATTTGTATGGAGAACCTGAACTGGGATCATTTAATAAAATGATGTTATCCATGATAAGTTCTCCTGTGGATAAATGGAAACTTCGATACGAAGTCTACATAAAGTTGAAAACTTACAACACTAAATAAATTGAGTTTCTGCAGAAAAGCGAAATTACGAAATAGTGTTAGACGAGGATATAAGAAGCTAAAAAGCAGCGCAAATCAACTTTTCAAATTTTCCAAGAAATTTACTACAAAATACAGAGCCATCGCAGTTGCCTGCTATAATCGGAGTATACTACCTTTAGTATGTAAAATCCAATTATTTAGCTAGCAAAACTACTTCATAAAGGTAAGTTTACTTTCAGAGAGTAAACGCCCCTTACTGGTTTTAAGTAAAATTACTTATCTCTGAAGAATTTTCCTAAATATAGCAATTTATCTTTCCTATACTTTCGTAATTTTACTGCATACGTAATTTTTCCATTGAACCGTAAATTTTTACTGCAGTTAGGGAACTACAATAAATGGTAGAAATTATACTCGGTGCACAAGGGCGATAAAATTCTGTTCAGCATATTCTTGCTTTTGACTTTTTGTTGTTAAGTCAAACATATTTCTGCAATTTTTCGCACGCACTAGATTTGGTACTAACCGTGCAGCAATTTTTTAACTAACAACAGCTAGAAAAATAAATAACGAACAAAAGCGGATCAGCAATAATCGCTTGTTCCACCGATACTAGGATTTTTCTAATACAGCACTTATAATCTTTTTCTATTATGAGTAAGAAACCATGCACATATTTCTCCCAGATCTTAAGCATGTTAGACAGGGCTACTCGGCGACATAGCTCTTGCCCAAGTAAGTCTAATAATAATAATATTTTGTGGACTTAAAAACGAGGAAAGTTTGCTGACATTCCTTTTTTCACTTCTAGTGTTGTTTTCAATAATGTCGGTGTCGGAATTTTACTAAAATGCGAACATACACATCAGATCATGCAGTGGCGTGGGTTTTTGCCAGTTGCTACAGATACCACAGCAAAATTACTGTATAATTAGTATTCTCCAGTTTTTTGTGTGTTTTAATATTAATACTAATAAAGTATTATTCCGATGCTAGAGTGTAATACAGCGCTAACCGCGTATTTTTACCATGGCATTTTATAAATTTACTCACTCTGGACATTTAGTAAAAATCAAGCAAAAACAGTAGTAAAATTATTAAAAAGGTAATTTCGCCATCGATTTTCATGATTCATGTAATTTTACTATTCGGAACTAGTAATTTTACATAAAAGTTTTTTAGAGTGCATCTTTGAAAACCAATAGACTAAGACATCACTGCTTACTTTAAATTGTATCCCAAAAGCTTTGCTTAAAAATTACCTATTCTGTATCCAAAACTTAGTCCTTTCTTCGTTTGTTCACACTTTTTCTTAAGAATATCCAGCGGAAAAGTTGAATAATTCAAAGAAAGTAGGCAATGAGCGTTTTAAGCCATTTTCGCCGGAACAAAAGTGCAAAAGACGCAGAAAAGGTTAAATTTTGGGTACATAAGCTTTTGGACTTATTAAATCCAATATGAAAAATTGGTGTTGATGTCGTGTTGTTGACAAAAAAAGTAGTTAAATAAAAAAAAAAAACGATAATTTTGTTGAGCCATTACTTCAAAATGGGAGAGGTGAAAGGAAAAGTTTATAGACCATTAGAAGGGTCCAACGATTATCAATTTAACAAATCTTAAATCATCATTATAGGTTGTATTTTTCAGAAGCTACGGGGCGATCTATAAAAACATGCCCAAATATCTTTAAATTCCGTTACCTCGGAAACCACTCTGATCCATAGTCATCGCTTGCAAGACCACATACCGGATACCCTATAAATATAAACTAAGCCGAATGAATATATTCGAAAATTTCTGAACGTCGATAGCAACATCGAGAGCTGTATAAATAAAATGATAAAAGAAAATTCGCTAAAGCTCTGGAGCTGGACGAAAAGTTCATAATTTTCAAAAAATACTATTATTAACAAAAATCTCGTTTTTTTACTATTTATTTTTATTATGATACCTCAATCATTAGAATTAGTACAGTCAACCCTCAGACATTATTTTTTGGAATTGCACTTTCCCACCAAATTTACTCAAAATATAAAAAAATTGCCCTAGGAGCGCGAAAAGGGGTAATTATTTACTTTCTTGTTGGTAATTTTAATGTGAAAATCTCAATATAACCCTCAAACTAAGGTAATTTCATGACTGTTATGGCATAGAGTTAGCTATAACAGCGTTATTGCAGTAAGCTCGGAATATCGGAATACTTGGTGCCAAACACAGAGTAGAGTGATGTACCAGGGAATGAGGTAATTGATGCGGTAGCCGGGAAGGGTTCGGCTATAAATATATGCTTATCGGAAAAATCAATTGGAAGGTCCTAGGATTAGCGAAGAGAATTCTAGATTTACAGCCCTGAAAGCTGGTCAATCGAAGATGAAGAGAATTGCGCGATTTCAAGACAGCTATGGCCCAAAATATGTCTTACGTTGACAGAAATTCTGCTAAAGGGGAACGGTAATGATGTACGGAATCTTTGGAAAATATGCATAATGCAAGCAAGCTCCTAGCAATTACTTAAGCAGAAACTGTCTGGACGAAGAGGAGGTCAAGAACATTAAACATCTTTTGTGTAATTGCCAAATGAAGAAGGAGTACGTTTATTAACTACTTTGTCCGCGAATTAGGGGAAATTGTAGGCAAACAGTGGAGGGAAGCTCACCTCTTAGTTAAGCAATCATCTACATATATATAGAGTCCAATGGAGTGGTCCATTGTGACCAATGCCGGTCTTACTGTGGCTGATCGTAAGTACATATTTCAATACCTTCCGCTCTAACCTAATCTAGCCATAGCAAGGATTGAATCATGGTTACATTACTATAATCGAAATTTAATTAACAATTAGCAATTATCCTTCCACCCTGCTTAGAAAAATCTTAAGTATTATGCAAATTGAGAATTTTCAAGAAGTGTGCCACGTCCCAAACTTTTTTCATGTAAGATTTTGATTTTTTTTTTTTAGCATTTTTTATGCAAATGTAGACTTAAAATGGCTTCTTTTACATCATTTTTATTCTTCAATTAAATTAAAACATAATTTCTCTGATGTCAAAAGCAGATATGACAAGATTAAGTTTGTCTCCTTCAGCAATATATACCTCTGTCATATTTCATATAACTCTGTAAGTATGTACCTACTTAATTAAAACAAATTTCCTCTAACGACCTTTAATAATACACAGGAATTCTGGGTGGAAAAAATCTCCCATACATACGTAATTTGTTAATCAAAATGTCTTAATGTGACCTTGTTGGCTGCCATGAATGACAAAATTGAAATCACCAACTGCACTGGAGCCGATGTTTACCTTAAAGTTGCAATTTTCTCCTATTATTATCAAAGTAAATCATCCATAAATTTATCCAAGCGCTATTTCTTGAAAATGAGAAAATAACAACGTCATCAAATCATCACCCCAGCTGGAGTATACTCAACGACTTTTGTGTGCTATAACCAAGAACTACGTTTATCCCTTCTGGAGCTCTCATCATTCCCATCATCTCAACAGATCCTTGAAAATAAGTAAGACATACACCCACATTCGCCCACTTTCATTTCTTACTGCTTCTTAGCATGTGGTCCCATCTCACCCGACTTGATGTCATTTAATTTGAGCGACTATACTTACATCTAGAAAATACTTGTAAATACCTTTATACGTACATATATATTGCATACACACATATGTATATAAGTATATAAGACGCTTTCATCTTACCTTATGTTAATGGGATGCTGAACAGGTCTCTCCCAATCTGTGTACTCGTTCACAATGGTGGCGAAAATCTCATTAAGGTGATACGTGTATGTGTTACGAACATAACTCTTAAGAATCTTTGATCTTCGATCGGCTTCGATCCCATATTGTACGTCTTCCGAATTGAACGAAAAGAAGGCTTCGGCACGTGTAACGCCCGCCATTAGATCATATCTGAAGTTGCAAACCCAATTAAGTGCACATAAAAATCCATTCCGTTATGTATACATACACATATATATATATATATAGTAGGTATACAAAGGACACTTGAATACATACCTCGACAGCTTATTAATGGCAGTCTTCCTCATTAGAACTGAATTAATTAAATTTAATGTATTTGGTTGTTGTTGAGAACTTTTTGGTGCTGGTATACCGTAATCATAATTACCCGTATCACTTGGAGATGGGGCCATTTCCCCGATGTCTATCACAACGCCGTCCACACTAGGTCCAAATGCGTACCCGAATTCGGGCTGCCTTATCGGAACTGATAGAAGCTGATCCAAGGATTTATCCCGCAGACACTTCATAAGATGAGAATGAGGTAGATCCGGTGAGCAGTTCACATGATGGGATACAATTGCGGCATACTTTGATGGATTACCCACCAACGACCATGGAGCCAGCCCGGATCCTGACATCAGTATGGCCCGATTAAACAGTAAACCTGGAAAGAGGAAAATATGGAGGATTCAGTATTTCATTACGCTATAAACATTATAACGGTGGTGGTGGTGGTGGTAGTGGTATATCTTTGCATCCCACCTATCTAGTTTATATCGTGATGGGGAAGGATTGCTTGTGCTCATCCGATTAGCGAAGCCATAATAGGAATGAACGAACGGGTAATATTAAAAAGGATGTTACTCTATTGACGAGTCTATCTGGGAAAGTTAATGTTAGCTAAGGGCTTACCTTCAGGTACGGCACTGGATGAGATTAAAAAGTGAACACACGCCGCTCCCGTTCCATGTCCGGCTAAAGTTACACTCTGCGGGTCACCTCCGAAAGCAGCAATATTCTCTTTAAGCCAATGTAGTGCTGCTATAATATCCATGAGGCCGTAGTTGGCTGGCAGCTTTGCATATCGATCAGTATTGGCATTTAGGAATCCTGAAAAAGACACAGACAGTGAGTGCAAATTAATCACCCTTGTTTCCAGTGAGCTAAATAATAATAATTTTAAGCCAGCAGGGAATATTCATTGGTATGGTAGCCTGGTAATAGGAACAATACACATTCCTATACAGGCACATCGATTATTATAGATGACCTTTTCAAGTTGCTGGAATAAATTCTGTTTATACCATTTTAGTGTGGGAGTGGGAGATTAATTATAACTTCAATAACAGTCATTGCATGGTATGTGGTTTCCTCCGGAGGGGAGTAGTCCCTTGATAAGCATGGAAGCTTTATGAGGTATCTTATAATATCAGTTCTCTTTTATATATATGAAGTAGGTGAATCCATTTAGAAATTTGAAAGCGTATAATAAGTTTATGAAAAGGAAAATTAAATTTAAGAAAAGCAATTTCTAGAAGCATGTTTTATAAAAAATTTTTTTAGATTTGAATGTATATTTTTGGATAGAAATTACGACGATTTACGGCAAAGTGATGTACTGTTCGTTACATGATTTTCCATTAGACCTCGCAATAAATCAATATTTACGACCCTTCTCGCATCGTGGGACTACTAACTTAAGAAAACGAAGCAGTTCGCGTAGACATACAGCTAGACAACAGTTTTTGGTGAACGATTGGAACTGTGAAGACGTGAATTACTTCTAACAAATGCAAACACAACTTAAGACTACACTGTAAAAAATAATAGGGCTATTCCCTAAATTTAAGACACGTTTTTGCCTATAAATAAATGTATTTTTCTCTGATATAAAAGGAAAATCAGTTTAACTTGCCCACATCAATGGAACATTCAATGAATTTAGGTATCTGGCACCAGAATACCTATAAAGTACGTAAAATTCCCGAAATGTTAAGCTCTCTTGGATGTAAGGAAGAGAACATTCAATAAATTATGACACATTTTTTATGGAAATATATTTTCTTTTATATAACTCACACATTGTTTTTGAAAACAAGTCATATGTTGTTTTTCAATATTTTTTTTGAGCGTACGTAGCGCACCAACACCGTACTACTTAGTAGTATGGGCCACAAGAAATAAGCTATTCAGCTCATTCTTTTGTTTGTTAAAGTGGGTGGTGTTCTATCACCTATGGTGGAGTGTGGTGCTATCACCTATTACCTACATTTTAGGGACTATTCCCCCAATTTGAAGGAATAGTCCCTATATTTTAGGGAAAAAACAAACAAAAAATTGAAAATTCCCTACATTTTAGGGAATATTCCCTAAATTTTAGGGAAGAAAAACAAAAATTGCTTGCTTTGAGGGAGAAAAACCTACCTACATTTTAGAAATAAAATCCTAATCTACGTTTTCTAAGGTGGAGCTTTCCCTAATCTTTTGTGGCACAAATTGTTGCCATTCAACTTAGGGAATTATTTTATACTGTGTACCGACGATTATATATATCAAATATAGTCCTTTTTGATTGCTTTTATAATAATTATATATAAGCCCAGTTGTGACAAACGACTCAGAATCTTGAGCTCCAACTAAATACAGCATTAGACGATTTCTGGAAAAGAGTTCTACTTACTCTCTATTGTTGCCCGAAATAACATTACCGACAAAGCATAAACAGTGGGCCTATCAAAATTATTAAATCTGGTAGTCGTGGATAGTTTGGTCATGTCGCAAGAACGAACATCTGCATTATACCTAAAACTAGATATAAAAGCGATATAGGGAGCCAATTAAGACACTATGCTGGTGGTTATACCCGCTATGCTATTGATGTTAAGGATGACGAAAATTACCAATGTGTTTTCTCCTTGCTTGGGACTCCAAACGACCGGTTGTAATTATCAAAAAGAAAAGTTTTCTACCACATTGATACCTTTTTGTAAAAACTTAATCAGGCAATCCGACGTTTTGTAATCATACCTGTAGTTTACTTCTTATGGAATGTAGCTTGGTGTACCTGCACAATTCCATATAGAATTTTGTCTTTTATTTTTATAAAGTAAGTGGATACAATTTATCTCCACATAGAGTGTAAGCTATTATTTAGCTGGCCTACAGTTTTTACAGGTGGGGAAAGCGTTTCATGTTCAAGTATACCTAACTTAGCACCATAGGTAAGTGTTGGCATAATTCGTAACAAAAGTCCAGGCTCATTAGCTGTACAAAATCTATTGAAAGTAAATAGATCACTAAAAGAGCAACTGATCTATCTTTCAATGGTGTCAATAATTATGGCTGCAAGAATCTCATAATTTTCCAGAGCGTGGAGATCCCTTAAATATACCACCACGTTTTATTCAATCATTAATTTACACCTGACGGAATCTTATTTTACTATTAACTGAAAATAGACTACAGTCATCGAAATAAATAAAACAAACTTTATCAGAGTATCTAACTGATTTTCAAAAGTACTAAGCAAGGTAAAGTATGAATAAATTCTCGAGTACCTATACGGATAACAACGATCTACTGACTATTGTCTACAGTCTCCTCTGACATCCTCCATGTTATGTTCGACAGCATGAACAGTTCAATCCTACAGCAAAAACCTCTTATTTGCTTTAAGTTTAGTTACTTTTTCGTTATTATGATTTGTAAATTATTTTCTAGGATCAATAAGCGTTTGTAAGTTAATAACGCAATCTGAATTTCCATCACGTCGGGTACCTCCGGCATCTACATTAGATCCACTATTAGTATCTACATATATCTATGACCAACTGAGAGTAGTAAAAGAAGTAAAAATGGATCCAAATACATACATATATGCTAACAACGTTCAGGTAATCTTGGAGCAACACTAAGTTGTTGTGCTTAAATCTGAAAAATCACAATGAAACACATGCTAACTTGTCACTAGTGAATTTAATTGGAAACTCTGAAAGTCACAACAAATTAATTGCTGTGATAATGTCGTCATGATTCTTAATAATATTTACGGCTGACTTCATAAGTTGCGACTTTATATGCATATTTTATTAACCAATCCGCGGGTGAAGTTATCAGTAATTTTACAACTGATCACTTTTGCTAACAGTATTTATCCTTGACTATGTACAAAATGTGTGTTCATGTACGTTAAAAGCCGCCTATAATTATCGCGTACGATTTACCTATGTATCAAAGTTTAGCAATTATTTGTTCACTATGGAGCTACTTAAGGGCAAATGTAAAATGTGCTTCTGTCCAATAAGTGTAATTACCTCAGATAGTTTTTCCATCCGACAATATTTCAACAGAATAAAAACTTAGTTACCTCGCGTTTCTATAAATCAGCTACTAGACAGATTTTACATTGTCCAAATCATGTTGGACTGTGGAACTCACTCGTCAAATCCTTTTTTTTTTTTTAATTCACTCCACTTCTGAAAAGCAACATGTTCTGACTCAGCTTTATGAGCTAAACTGAAAAATTTGCACTATACTCTTTCACATAAATTAAATATATATTTTCCTACATTAATTTTACAGTCCATAAGTTAAATATTTAATTTCTACTAATAAAAGATTATTGATTCCTCTGTACGATATACAGCAATACCGTTATTATTTTGTATATTGTAAGCGTTGAAGTATTCCCACTAATATAAAAATTTGACACTGGCTAACTGGAAGTCTTTTTCCTCTGAACTGTCGGAAGCTGTTTGCAATTTATATTACAACCGTCCTCAGTATTCATAGAGGGAGAGAGATTTCAATGGAATTCTAGTAATTTTCACACAATTAATGGAATCCAGTTCAAATATTATTTTAATTTTATTAATAATGACGCATTTCGTGGATATGCATTTATAAAATCATCATTAAATTAAACAACAGCAAGACCGCATTATTGTGTCCTTTTCATAAATGCATAGTTGCATGGTTTTCAGCTTATTCAGCCATTTACCAGGATAGCAGACAAAATCAAATGAATAATTAATGACCGCTGTTTTTTTATGAAAAGTCATAAGAGCGAATTACCTATGTTAATTAAACCATTAACCGAGTAATTTATGAGATTGCCGTCTCAATGATTAGTCATTATCACCAAAAATTGTAATTAAATAGCTGATAAAAATTAGAGCCCATGTGGCTAAGTTGGTCGTACTAAATGAAAAAAATTATTACTACTTGTTAGGTCTTTGTCCTTTTAGAAGAAAAATCAAGTTTATAAACGCTGACTCACGGTTTTAGAACGAAAAATGATTCCATTGGGAAAGGTTTCCTATGCAGAATGGTATAGAGTCAGCAAAAAAATATCGATGGAAACGATTAAAACTTTAAAGTTATGAAATTGTTCTTGAAGTTTTTCTTTATGTGAAGAAAGTTCTAAGCTAGAGACGTCTTTCATAATGCTGCTAAAGCGTTTAACAAGCAGCAGACCCCGCAACCAGAGTGCAACATCTACGGCTAAGGTGTTTGGACGACAGATCTCTGTGCACATATCAATCATATTTCCAAAAAGCTGCTGAGTCAGCTGGAGTTGAAGGCAATTTAAGTAAGTTTTATAGTTTTTTTTTTTATATATTATGAAGCCAATCTCAGGGGATACCCTATGAATAGAGTGGAGGAGGTACCGATGAATGTCGCCCTTAAACTTCCGCAGATTGTATGCCGGAGGAAAAACAGAAGATGGTAAGGTGTTCCACATTCGCACTGTTCGGGTTAAAAAAGCATCACGGAATTTTACTGTACGACCGAAAGTAATTTGAAGGGTTAAAGGATGTGCGCGGTTTGCAGCGTGAGTATTGCGTCCAGGAATCATTCTACAAGGGATTAGACTAGATATTTCATCAGAACATTGACAATGCATGTAGCGATAAAGGAGCGAAAGGCATCTAACATTTCGGCGGTGCTCGAGTGAGTCGTTATGAGCTTGAGCTTGAAGGCTTTCTTTTGTACAATATCCAATGAAACTAAGGCTCTGCGACCAGCCCCGACCATATATGGTAGTTGTATTCCATTCTAGGTCTAATTAAGGACTTGTAGAGGAGCGTTCCATTTGACGGGCTGAAATATTTCTTACAGGTTTTCAGAAATCCAAGACATTTCGATGCTTCTTTGACAACAGAGAAGATGTGATTTGTCCAGTTAATCTTACTAGAAATATTAATGCCAAGAATGCTTAGTGACGGTGAATCAGAAATAAATGCTCCATCAAAAGAAACGGGTGTGGTTAAGTTATGATCTTGTTTTAATTAGATGAGACAGCTTTGGGTCTTAGATGCATTGAATTCGACGCGATTCGCTTTGCCCCAAGCGAGGATATTGTTAAGATCGTTATTCAATGAGCTAATCATGTAATCTCGTTTAACACATGCGGCACTCCCTCTGGAGTCCGTAAGAGTGTCAAAGGAGTATGCGAAATCAAGAGTACTGTCATCTGCGAAACTATGGATGGGATTGAAAGTAAGAGAAAGCAGATCATTAATGAAAACTAAAAAGAGAGTTGGGAAGATAACAGAGAGCCAGATGTAACGCCATCTAATACAACACGTATTTGGCGACTAGATAGGAAACTTTCAATCCATAATAGAAGAGGAGGAGAGAGACCAAGTGCTTTAAGTTTGGCTAAAAGGGCTGGATACCAGACTCTATCAAAGGCCTTTGAAATATCTAGGGCAACGATTTTGTACTCACCAAACTTGTGAAGACTACGGTTCCAACGTTCCGTTAGAAAAGTCAGCAAGTCTCCAGATGAGCGTCCAGCTCGGAAGCCATATTGGCGATCGTTGATGAGATGATTAATTTCTAGATACTTCATTAATTTTGAATTAATGATAGATTCAAAAACCTTTGAAAGAATCGAAGTGATCGCAATTGGTCGATAATTAGAGGGATCGCTACGGTCTAAGTCGCCAACTGGTATAACTGTTGTACGTCCTGAAGATATTTGCTCGTTCATTATTTCGGCGAACTAACGTCAGAATTAGAGAAAGCGCTTGATGAGGATTACTTCGCTGTTCAATATATTCAGGACAAGCATATCAACACGTGAAATCCTATACATCAAGAGGAATTGACAACAAAAATGGATATCATCTGAAAAATTAAAAGTTCACTTATGCAACTAACTAACTCAGTAACACCGGACCTACGCTTCTACCAACAATGACTGGAAAATGGATCTAATATTTGAACTACCGAAAATTGGAATACCTGATGATTGCTTATTACCAAATGATGCATATAAACTCCTACCTAATGTCCTTTAGCAAGGCGCACACATTCAATTAAAGTTTATTAGTCGCAAGCAAGCAATAATGTCACGAGCCTCTGATATATAGCGAATTATAAATAATTCCAGCATACGTTTATATCGGAGTAGCTTAAAGAACAGCGCTACAATTATTGTTATTGACTAGTATGTAGAAGCTTGAGATAGAAGCTCATGATAGTATTCTGAATTGTAGAGCTTACTCTACTAGAATAGAATACAGTGGCTGTGGTAAGTATACCCCTATTGAATTTATTGCATCAGCAAAGATAGTCTATTTTGTAACGCCCTAGTTTGTTAGTTTATCCAATAGATCCGAAAATAATCCAGCCCTATACAAACTCTTAGCACGTTTCAAATTAAAAATAAGAACTTGCTTTGTCGTAGCCGACTCTTTAATACATGCAGGTATCTTCGCGATGATTTTTAGCATTTAATTGCCACCCACTAATGCCCTAACTGAGCTGAAGTCGGTATTATTTCTTTTTCGAATTTAGTGAATTTAGTTATTCTCTATCCATACCTTGAACGTGTTTGTGCCATATCGTATCTGCAGAATTAATCTCGGTAATTTTGCTACTAATACCTTTCTGCCTCCCCTAGGAGTAGTCTCTTTGTGTGCTACAATCGACCTTCTTGTTGCGGTAATACTTCACTACTCCAATTGCATGCAAAATTACTTATATTAGTTGTTGTATGTCAGTGGTTTAGTTCAGTTTGGGAACCTTGTTCCTATCAAAACTTTAAATTACTAAAACAAGTAGTAAAATTCCGAGATGCACTGATGCACTGGTTACAATATGGAGCGAATTTTCCGTCAACAATAAAGCCACATTCGCATGAATCACAGTGGCATCCCAGTCTGACAACAATTAATTGTAATTACCTTTTTCACACCTTCACATGCAGAATGGGTGGAAGCCAAGTGGAATTTCATATTTTTACCTATATACAACACGGGCTAAAGGGTGAGGTAAATTGGCATCATTATGCTTAGCGAAGTGAGTTGCATTGAGTTAGATACTTAAATTTTGTTGGCTAAGACCTACCTTTTTGTGTCTCCAATTAAATTTCATTCATGAAAAATTACCTCCTTAATGCACACAATGAGATAATATTCTAAACTAAAAACTCATAACAGTAAAAGGATGTAGATCCCCATGGTGCTACATATAAACCACTATCAGGAGAGCATTTACGAATTAATGGCGAGTTGGAAAATTCCTCTGCAACGGATTTATGAGTGGAATTAATATTTCTAGACATATAATTGGCCCTAACTAGGCCAGAACAAACGGACTTAAAAGCTAATGTCAGATTTTGAATTTATTCTTACCAAGTAGTCCAAGTCGATAATTAATAGTGACAACCAGTATCTGGCCGTAGCTGGCTAATACGGAGCCATCGTATGGATTTCCACTGTTCCATTCGTAGGACTCACCATGGACGAATACCAGAACTGGGTACTTTGTTTGACCACCACTGCCTCCATTACTATTGCTACTGCTGCTGCTGCTGCTACCGCTGCTACTGCTCCCGTAACCGCCACTTGAACTGCTGCTACTGCTGGTGCCGCTGGTACCTCCACTGGATTCCCTTGAGCCAACTGCAGAGAATGAAATGTGAAAATTTATTGACTTATATCTTATATGAGGATGGCTAAATGGATAAAATCTCTACGCTCATTTAAACTTGGAGGGTGTCATGTGCGTACTATAAACATAAATCTGGTATTGCATTCCAACGGAAGTCTTATGGTCATTCGCTACTCTGAAAACTGCCATTTTTTTTTTAAAGGAAATAGATTTACAGATATTCATCCTTTGAGGGGGTGGACACCAAGGACGTCATTTGGCATCGATACAATGGACTAGTATTCAAAGGCGGGTACGTGTACAATTGGAATAAATATTGGTTAAATATTACCCACAGACAGATAGACAGTAAGGATAATTACTTTGAAATTATTGTCACTAATTTTGCTATAACGGTTAATTGGAAATTGTGCAGGTGTTTAAATATCGATTTCTGATGTTTGACTATAAAAACCAAGGCCGTATAAAAAAAAAAACAAAACAGCTGAAACTAGTGATGATTCCCTTTTTCTTAAGATGCATTAAAATTTGGAGCAATCTCCACTATCATACAACCTTCTTCCTTCTGAAAAGGGATACCAAAGACAAGCTCTACATGCTCTAAGCCAAAATTTATTATTTCTATTCAAATCAGAAGCTCTAATCAAAACAGATCCAAAATCTTTGTGATTCGCAGCTGTCACAACCTTATAAAAGAAATGTTCCCTGGCCAATCAGGCTCTCGCAAAATAAAGAAATGCTTCAGGAATAACATAACGAGCAGAGGCTGCTGTTTGAATTCATCCAAACTGCAATCGCGACTTGTATAAACCCAGGTCAGCTAAAAAGGATAATTTCAGTTACAAATTGAAAAGCATCCATAGGGATTACATAAGCTTTCATAAAGACAGTAGCAATAAGTCGGTGGTCCTACTCCTACATATTAATGACCCACTTCACTTGAACTGTGAATAATTATTGTATTATTTATTTTATTTAACAATCTCCTTCCCGTTCGTGTCCAGAGGGCCGGCTCTACCTCTATAATTTGTAACTTAAATCTTTCATAATTTATTAATATACTCTTATTGTTCTCCTTGGTGGTGTCAGGTTGTGCTAATGCATAAATGAAATCAAGTGAATTTAATCAAGTAAATCGAATGAATGAAGTCAGGGAAATTCAAGAAAATTTAATTAAATAATTAATTATTTTTTGTTCTCTTTCTCTAATTTTTGCTTTTCTGTTATTTCTTCATCTCTTATTTTTCTTTTTCTAGTTTTCAAATTGTTAACATACTCTTTTTAATATCTTTCGCTTAAATAAGTTAGTTTTAGTTCATCTAGTTCATCTAGTTTTGCAGATCTTTTATACTTTACCGTAATAAATAAATTGAATTGAATTGAATCTTATGCTATTGCAAAAGCTAGTTACAAGTCTCTCATTTATTGGAGCATGTTTGACAAAACAACAGAAAAAATCAATGATCATTCATCCATATTTCAATTTTTCACAAATGTCATTACCCAAGACCTTTTTATATAAAAAATATTCCTGTCAATTTTATATGTTTGTGTACATATCTGAGAAATGTGCTGTCCTTTCTTATAATGAAAATTGGGAATTTATAGAAGAAGGGATTACGAATTACGGTATATAACGGTAGGGTTCTAAGAAAGATATTTCGGGTTCAAGTTTGGTTATGGTATTGCGGATCTTATCTTAGGATTGAGTTTCACAGACAATCAATAAAAAAAAAAAACAAGCAAAAAATCTGGAATTGGTTTAAGACCAATTCTTATGATACCCTAGATGAATGCGCATATGAAATTTCTTATGGTCACCCATCTGTGTAAGTTTGATTTTTGAGGTGGTTTTTCGCATATATTTCTAGAACGGTTCATCGGACAGAAAAAAAATAATTATTACCAATTTTATAGGATTTCATATTCTAAACAACTTTTTGTACAATAAAATGTCTAGAACTGATCGTTTCACAGTATACGTATAAACCTAAATTTTTATATGGCAACACCAAGAAGGGGTTGCCCGATTTAGTCCATTTTAAAAAATTTTTTTGCTATTGCTATAAAAATGCCTTGTACCAAATTTTAGTTCTCTTATGTTGTCGCGTTCTCAGGCAGTGTCCAAATATATAATGAAAAATGACATTTTTGTATGGCAAGCCCAAAAAAAAGTTGCTCAATTTGTCTCATTTTTGAACTTAATTCTTAATTCTTTTTTTAAAAGACCATGTACAGACGGACAGATGAACAGGCTTGCAAAAATCAAAATAACTTTTAATATTATGCGTGCGTGTCCAATCCATTTTCCTCTACCATCATTATTTTAAGGTGTTAAAAACGGAATGACAAACTTAGTATGCCCTTTAGATCCCAACTAAGGTATAAAAATGCTGTTCGTGTGAAAAGTTATTAATATATGTACGATATATTCAGGCACATTAAATGTTACTGAAGGAATCTCCACTTTATATAAAATCCGTCTTCATTTTGGTAGTGGAAGCTATAATCAGCACACTATCTTTACAAAATCTTCTCCAGGGTGTTCCACGACGTTTTTGTTTTACATAGGGCTGATATTGGAACATTTTTCGCGCATACTAGACTCTGCCCTCACTGAGAAAGCCTGAGTTTTATATTACAGAGCATAAATTATGTCAGGCTTATATTGGTAAATGCACCATTTGCAATATTAGCAGTGTCCTAGATCATACCTTCGAACCCAACCTGGAGAAAGATTAATACTACAATCTTCATATATTATATGTAAATATAGCCAACATTAGTAGATGATCTCCAGTAGAACTTTAGTGAACTTGGGTAAAACCACCTAGTGAAGTTAACCAACCTTATAGGGTTACCTTTTTTCATGTAATCGTTGCAGTTGGAGTAATAGACATCTAAAGTGGCCTCCAAACCTTAGTATCTATCAACTTCTTCTTAATTATCCAATATGATTAGGTTAGATAAAATATTTTACCAAACTAAAAAATTTCAAATGCATTCATCAAATTCCAAGTAGCCAATACATTGGATACCCCCCTTAGTGTCAATAAAAAAATCTCTCGTAAACATATTAACATGGAGGTCCCCATTTCCCTACTCCTACCTCACTATTTCTCTATATTTTTCCCTCTCTCTCACTCTCACTCTCACTCTCACTCTCACTCTCACTCTCTCTCTCTCTCTCCATCTTTTAAAAAATAAATTATTAATATAAAGTTGAGCAAATGATTCTTTCACTTGGAGAATGTATGTATACACGTCCCATGATTTATTACCTCTTCCTGTATCATTTGCTGGGAAGATAATCTTCATCTTGAAATCATATTTAATTTAACGTCTTTTCCAAAGCACTCTCGCTCTACGAAAGAATTTCATTAATTCTCCTTTTTGCTTCAGACGTTAGGGAAAGCGCAGAACAGTAAAAGCAAGCACCTGTCAATTAGAGTGGATACAGGGATAAAGACCATGCAGGAAGATAATGCGAACGTGTTACACCCTGAAACGGAAGCGCGTGGTGCAGCTGTACAAGACACGATATTTGGCAAATTATCACAAGAATCATCCACCATAAGAAGGCTTTTATCATTTTTTATAGACGATGACGGTTACAAGGAACTTCATCTCGCATTCCTCTTCAGCATCAACTTGAACGATTCATCTTTTACGGCTTCACATTGAGGGTCCTTTCTCGCCTTTTTACGATGAATTCATTGAATATGAGATGAAACACTCTCAATGTCTAAGTATTAATTCTAGAAGAGCATCAATTGTTGGAGAAAACGAATAGGGGAATATCTATGTAGTATCTAAGACGTCGTTTAAATATTTCCTGCCGAAGAACGGGAATATGTTCTATCAATTCTTCTGACTGAGATAAATGATTCGCTGTACATTGGCCCATTGATTTCACTCTTCATCAAGTCTTATCGGAAACAGAGAAAAACTTCAAATCAGCATAAACTTGCGATCTTCCTCAGAAGGACATTTTAAAAGAATATGCTAGGGGAAAAGTACGATTGTGATACGACAATATTTAGGGAGATGTCGATATATTCTTTACGAGATTAAAAAAAAAGATACATTTGCTTTCCTTTCGAGAGGCCGATACAAATATGTTGGTAAAATTTTTCCCTATCACTCTTTAAGAAGATATTTGAGCTTCCTCAAAATTTCAAAGAGATTTCTTTATCCTAATTAAGTATCAACTTTCTATAACCCGTATTTATTTGAATCTAAGTCGATCGATATCATTAGGTGGAGTTCTATACAATATTTCAGGGCACAGGCCTTACTATGTATACATAACTGACTACAAGATGATAATTATGAAACAATAAATGCGAAATTAAATATTTCAGGATATCGAATTACATGTATGCCACCGATATTAGTTAGATAGCAGACCAAAAATATCTTTTGCGTATTTTGAATACGTTTCTCTGGGGATTTTTCAAAGGGAGAGGGAATGGAGTTTTCCAATAATTTATAAAATAATCTCATTTCCAGGATAAATCTTTTGATGAAATCACAAAACTTTTATGCTCAAAACTTAGTTTACTATACAGATGGAAAATACATTTTTCTTTTTCTGCCTGGTTTTTATTTATTACTCCACCAAAAACGTAATTCCAATTCAACTTTTCTCGAAAACGAAATTCTTCAAGGTTCCGAAATTTATTTGAGATTTCAAGGATATGTTTAGAGTTTAGCTCAAATTTCTGTGTAGCTCACCGTATACTTTGGAATTTCAAGTTTGAATAAATTCAAAGTAATTTGCCATGAGCCTAAGTTTGAAGTATGGTGGTTGTCAAAGAGATGATAAGATAAGATAAGATTTAAGATACCAATTACAGGAAGGAATTTGAAAATTTTCAGTTTGAACAGATATCTTGAGAATGCTTTATTTGATGCTGTACAAAGAGTGTTGAATGTTCAAATAAGTATTGAAATGTACAAAGCAATCTGCTATTACCAAAGTAGTGCGTACAGTTGAAATTACGTATGTATGTATATGAAATTTGAAAAAAATTTTGAAAAATTTGTCTTTTTTCTCATCCATGTTATATGACTTTTGGTAGTTCAATTGCCAAACACGGTGAGAACTATTTCAGAATTCATAGTTTCGAGTCCCGTTTCGTCTTGGAACTGCGCTTCATTCTACTATGCTGCCTTTCTATTTTTTTTTTTTTTTAGCAACTCTCATTGCCCTTTTTATTCCATAGGGTAAGATTCATTTCACGTCATTCCTCAACAGCTACACCGGCATGAAATGGACTTGCAAAGAGATAAAAAAGAATTTTGATGTATTAAATTATACATTTATATTTCATTTGCGCGACGTTTCGGGTCCAGGTGCGGAACTTCTTCAGGAGCTCTACATAAATAAAATTGCACATAAGTCAGTTTTCTTGAGAAATTTTTGACATACCTTTTTTGTCTGCGCGTATAAATTATTTTTTTAAAAGTAGTAATAATATCACAACATAAAGCGTATATCAAAAAGGAAGCACCGCGATCAGCACTAGCATCCCACTCAATAGAAACAGGGCATGTATCTTCTTTCGATAATGCAAAAATAATAGACACGAAGAATAGTAGGAAAAAACGAGAACTAAAGGAATGCCACATATACGTTAATAAAAACAGAGTTATAAACCTAAGACAGGACGCAGAACTAATAAATAAAGAATATAAATACATACTGAGCAAAACCATAGTATTAGTCACCTTTATAAACATTTAATTCTCGACAACCGCTCACTTTCATATTGTCCTCGTAGCATGTAAATTGTTTTTTGTTTGAAGTCTATTTTAATTTATTTTTATTTTTATGTAATCAGTTCTTCTATTCTGTGCAATTGTTATTTATTATTACTACTTTTAAAAAAATCATTTATACGCGCAGACAAAAAAGGTATGTCAAAAATTTCTCAAGAAAACTGACTTATGTGCAATTTTATTTATGTAGAGCTCCTGAAGAAGGGCCGCACCTGGACTCGAAACGTCGAGCAAATGAAATAAAAAATCTATCTTCAAAACACAAAACGATCGGTGTTTTCCTGAAAAAAAATACCTAAAAATTCGTTAAACACATAAGGAAAATGGTATTTGAGATAATATGGACGTTTAGCCGCAACAGCAGCTGATATCTAATCTATAATAATAAAATAATTTTGATAGACAGAACAGGGCAGGATGGATTTTAGTTCATGCACGTTTTTTTCCTCTCATCAAAAACATGTACAAAAAATGGAAAGTTAACGAAAACAAAAACACATCCGCTAAGAGAGTTTTTCTTAAGCGGTCTTTTGGTACCATACCTGCTGTCTTGGGGCTACGTGAATTGTAATGCAGTAAATCATGAGAGCAACTACAGTTGTACAATGTCATCAATTCAAAAATATCACGAAAAGAAAGTAGTATTTCCTAATTATGAATGGCTTTCTTAAAATATCTTTAAGTGGAAGCTTAAATTTCAGACAGGAAAGAGCAATTGCATTTCCGGGTATTCAGGGTTACGGAATAGAAAGCAATCGTTTCGAATTTCTATTACACATTTTTTTCGATAATTAATAGTAGATACTAAGAAAATTTCGAAGGACCTTAGGAGTCTGCCACTAGATCATACCACTACCTCCGAGAATACGTTCAAAATATTTTAAAGTTCGTCTCGTTGATTGGTAGGATTTTGCCCGTGAAATGTCAGTTTTTTTTTTTATAATGATAAAAGCTCAAAGTATAGACCTTTAGACTTTGTGTAACGTGACAACACAGTGCATCCGACCCTACTTAAGCCTCGTTTCCACTTATACAAATTTTCTTACCTGACAAGTTTTGAAACAAGTTGGCAACATTCGGTCTAAGTGGAAACGCTATATGAAAATTCAGACACATGTTGGCAACTTGTTCGATGTTGGCTGAAAAAACTCGCAGAATTTGTTGGGTGGATTTGTTCATTTAAGTGGAAACGCTCATTTGTTGTGTTGGCTAAACTAGTGGAAGGCAATGGAGTAGAATGTAAGAAGTTAAGCCTAAAAGTTCGCGGGAATTTATTTAAACGGAAACACTTGTA
This sequence comes from Dioctria linearis, assembly GCA_963930735.1. Lineage (NCBI taxonomy): Eukaryota > Metazoa > Arthropoda > Insecta > Diptera > Asilidae > Dioctria > Dioctria linearis. Next base: position 30,182,446 of record OZ005741.1, read on the forward strand.
AGTTTAAGCTAACATGTCGGCTCCCAACAAGTACAAAACATGTTGCCGAACAAGTTGGCACAATTTGTATAAGTGGAAACGAGGCTTTAAAAGTGGAAATCGTATTCTAGTCTTATCTCCTAATTGTAGATTTGCACTAAATCAGAATGAGTTAAATATTTCCTTTATCCTTGCAAGAAGTCCAGTGATTGGATAGAGCTTGTGGAGATACGAAAGTTGTGATCAGATCAGCTAAGATCGCTAGATATTTCTGAACGTCAGCTTCTTTTTGACAAAGAGCTCATAATATTCACTTATTCGACAAAAATGGATTGAAGCTGTTTTAGTGACATATGTGTGAATATATTGAGTTTTAGAAGCATTAAACAAGAAGCCATTCGCTCTGCTCTAAACGTATATTGTTGTAAGATCATTGTTTAGTGAACTAAACATGTAACATCGATAGCCCACTCTGACTATAGATTCGAACGGGTACACGAAAATGATTGATTGTCGGAGGTTATAAAAATATCAAATGGAGCAACTTTAAATGCCAAATAATTATGGAAGCATTAGCTATATCTAGCGCTCGATATGAAATATTAATTTGGTTTAATGTCATTGATAAAAGCCAAATCAAAATTATAGGTATCGAAGTGCGAATCTGGAGTAAATGATTGAAACAATAGTTAGCTAATAATGGATAGGAGCCTAGACAAAGAGGATCGAATAAGTGATAGTTTATTATTTATTATTAGAGGATGGATACGAAGACAAAATGAGACGAGGAGGATTGAAGAAAGAATTAATTGAAGGCACATTGGTAGAGCAGATGTATTAATAGAGAAAACCGAAATTAATCAGTGTAAAAATAAATTATGTGGGCAGCATGTTGAAGATGTGAAAACATCGATTTGTGAATTATGTTATTTACATATATGATGACAGACCCAAATGCCAGTTAGTCACCAACAGAATTTCCTTACCTAACTTAAACAAATTCTTTTGCCTCTCTGAAATTGTTTTGATAATTTTTCAGACTTTTGCCTTTTGATTTTTTTTATTGGAAGCGATTTTTTCAGCATTTCCATTTATATTATCCAATATTTTGCCGAAATATACTTGCTAACTCCTCTTCTGTTTTTCATTCCTTTCCAATTTTTCCTTTCTGAATTTCATTGTTAATTTTTTCTGAAAAGTTTTTTTCTTGAAATAATTTCGTAATTAAAAAAAGAAATCAGTTTATGGATGCTATTGGCCATTTTCTTAAAGTTTATGAACCATTTGAATTTTTAATGAAAACAACTTGAAATCTTTTGTTGAAATTTTATTTAAAACAGTGCGTATTGAACATGATGGTAATTTATTCTTGTTCACCGCTGTTCCGCACGCTTTGTGTAATTTTGGGACAACGTTCGGATCAAAGACAATCACAATGTGGTCTATCTACAATAGTGTAGCAACCCGCTCAACAAATTAGTTTTTTATCCTTATAAACATGCACTATAATTTCTAGGCATTCACTCGACAGCTCGGGGAAAAACATTGCATATGTGGTTTTTACTTATTTTCTGTCTGTAAATTGGTCTTGGCGACATTGAACTTAGCTTATCATAAGACTTTTCCTGACCGGCAGGTTTTCCCGCCTTGTGCTATAACAATAGTACTAAATTCCCGGATATGTTCTATTAAAAGCTTAATTATCCCTTCATCAGGCATACAAATTCAGACCAATAAAACTATTAGAGATCAGCTGCTGAGCTCCCACTTTGGAATTTGATAACTTCCGCAAGTTTCGCGACAACAAAAAGGTTTTTTTTTTCAACGGAATTTATATGTATTTTATTTATTGATTTATCCTGTTGTGCGTATTTTTATGTTTAATGGATTTTATGACCGATAAAACAGTACATTTTCATATGTATGTAAATGGAAAAACGAGGCTTTAGAAATATGCGAACATAATGAGAATCCAGAAATTCCTATACGGAATGTGTGGCCATTTTTGAGGCCAGCCCGTCCCTTTAACTCGTAGACCCACTTTTCGTCATCACAGCGAGCTGAAATTTGGCGCACAGATTCATGTCGCGTAACAATTAAATCTATCAAAATGTGAACCGGAAATTTCCATGGAAAACCCGGAAACTCGGGAAAAATCATTTGAAAATTTGGTACAAATTTGATTAGTGATAAATCCGTTTCAGGAAAAATGCAGAATTTTCCAATTTTTTCGAAAAAAAATTCCGGAATTTTTCGACTTTTCCCGAAAATTTTCCGGTAAAAAAGATTTCTAAATTATGCAGGATCAAGTTCCCTATCATCTAGCATCATTACTTTCTCTCCGACAATGGTGAAAACTTGATGAAAAAATCGAGGAAAATTCATGTAAAACGCTTTTCCGGAGTTTTTCCGACCAAGGAAGCGTTTGAGCGTTTTGCAACCTAAGACAAAGTTGTAGATCGCAATGCGTTGCATAAAGTTGCTTTTGTGGAAAACTCCATGGAAAACTCGGAAAAGCGGGAAAATCATCGGAAAAATTTTCATCAATATGATTAGTGATAAATCTGTTTCAGGAAAAAGGCAGAAAATAAGATAAGTAAAAAACGAGTTTTCAAACAAAACTGAGGCCAAGCCGCATGAAAAAGTAGAAAATAAACTTTTCTTCACACGCACAGACGTGGGCTCAGATTTTATTCGCTGACAATCACCGATATATTTCAGTAAGATCAATCAGAGGAAATAAGGGATTTGATTCATGAAGGGAAAGAATATTCAAGAGAAATGTCCCAATCAAAAAATCTGAGTCCACCTCTGTTTGTGAAGAAAAGTTGATTTTCTAGTGTTTCATGCGGCTTGGCCTCAGTTTTGTTTGAAAACTCGTTTTTTACTTATTTTATTTCATTGAATTAATAAAACAAATGCAATTGTGCACACCACATACTTTAAAAATACTTAGACATATTAGTATTTTTCTCAGCAGATAGGTGCTGAAAATTTTACAAGAATTCTATTATGCATATCTAAAAAATTCTAATAACGATTTAGAAACTACCAGTAAAATAGAAAATCATTGAAACAATTTATGTATGAATTCATGGCTAGATGCAAAAGCCACTGTTGCATTTTCGTGTGAAGTCAAGAATTGTAGGGACTCTCGTGATGAAAATCAGTAAGAGAATTTATCACATTTTGTCATATATTTATTATTAGTATTGCCGATATCTAGCGCGGAGGTAGGTATTGCAAAATAGATAACGGGTGGCGCAAAAGTAATAACCCTATTTGGTTCAGCTACAACTCCTTTTCTAAATTAGAAAACTAGAATAAGTTTTTCATGAAGCTATGTTTGTGCCATGAAATTTCGTCGCATTAGGATTTGAAGATGATGTCTCTTAAATGCTGACCTCCAGAGTTGATGCACATTTGAGCCTTATTTATTACATTTTCCATAACTTGCCGTCACACTTCCTGCGATATGTTCCTTAATTTTTGATGAATTATTCCGTAAAAACATAACATTGACACGATTATTCCACGTTTTTGGGGAGTATAACGGTTCATGTTTTTTTTAGTAATTTTACATTTGTTTACTACACAATTTTCAATATCAGAATGACAGGAGGAATATAAGTAATTTCTATAGTGCCAGTACTTTTGCGTCACCAGTTATATATACGAATGTTGATCAATTTGCCATCATCTGTTCGCCCCCATCCCCCCTAACTATGAGCCTCAAACATTCAAGCGTAATGCGCACCGTCACCTACTTGACTCAACCCAATAATCCTCAATTCCCTAGCCCTTATTTCTTTCCTGCCATGGCTGTGCTCCAGCATTATAGGGTATCCCCTGAGCCTTGGCAACATCATAAAAAAAAATATATATGGTGTTTGGTATAACTATACATTAATTTCACAGAGTGATACCTAGGTCTCGGCGAGAGGAATAAATTATTGTACGGGAGATGGAATGGGAGGGTGCCAAATGCTTCGTTTGGGATGTAAGGGGTTTTGTGATTTTATGTACTTTTTCACCTAACACCCTGTAACTTTGTTGCTATACACTCCATATTTATAACTTTTATCCCAGATGATTGTAAACTGTTCAGGCTCCCCAAATAATGTCGAACAGACACTCCTCTCAAGTAGCTAGTTATAAGACGCCAAAGTCAATATATTGGAAAAAATTCCTAGGTTTTTTTTTGTTTAATTTTACCGTCTTTCCCACGAAAATGTCCGATGACTGTAACATTTCCTTGCAAGATTTGGAAACCTCAGAATATTACCTTTTATTATATCCTACACATGTATCTACCTACAGCTAACCGTTCTGGAGATAAGCAAGTTTTTATGATTCACTATTTCGTTAATTTTGCTACTGACTATGGAAATCGCGCCTAATTTTATGCAATTACACGCAAAATTTCCAAAATTAATGAAACTATGCATCATAAAAACAGTTGTAATGAAGAAAGGTGGCGTAGTTCTTATAATTAAAGTTCTAGTGATGAGAGCTTATGCGCATTGTTCTAAAAGAGGCCCAAAATGATTTAGACTATTTTATTTCTGAATAAAGTAAATGTCCTCTTCATTTTTTTATATCAAATTTTTGTTTTTGTTTCTTTTATAAAAAAAAAATTGGAATAAAAGCATTTAAATTTGTTAATATTGGAATTTTATTATTTAAAAATTTTATTAGCCGATTTCTTAGCATTAAAAGTATGAAGCAAAATCGTTTAGCATAATACTTAGCCTGTTTGACTCTGATAAGAGTTTCAGCTAACTTTACTAATTCAGTTATTGAAGTAAAAATTCTGGTCAAACTGCACCGACTTTAATACCGATTTCCATTGATATTTCAAGAAAAATGCGCGTCAATCAATGAAGGACGATTTCGATATGAAAAATTTTTATAACGATAAGAATGTAGTAGTAGTTCAAATCCGGGTAATTTCTCAGATTGAAATTTTTTTGGGAAAAACGAATGACGCAAAAATTATGAAAATTATAATTTGGAAGATTTGGGCATAATTGGGTGATGAATTCGGTGAAGTAATAGTAGAAAATGGATATATGATGCTACATAAGATTCAGCAGTTATATTTCTCATATACATGTGTGCGTTTTTTAATATTACCGCCATTTATTCTACTGTAACATACATCATCATCGTCATCGTCATTTTGATGTATACTTTTTCTAGCAGTTTTGCCATTTTCGAATGAAAAAAAAAGAAAAAAGTGAGGACTTAAATGAAAGCAGAATTATATTATAATTGTCGAAAGTAAAACTAAATTACGAATTATGTTCCTTTATTCAATATTCCACACATTTCTATTAATCGATTTCAAATTATGCAATTAAACTTTAGAAATTAACCAACCTCTTATCCCTGACACGATTTTTCACGGAGAGTACCTACCGCATTAAATTTCAGAAAAATACATAAGTGGCATGCATTGCATGTAGGTACATACATACATATGCACAGGTTTGTATGTATAGTTATCGGGATAGCATAATTTATGCAACTTAATCTTTTCAACAAAACGCTCCTCAACGCTTATGACATCCTTTGACTCAACTCTCTCATTCACCGAGGCAAGAATATTTCCACAATAGAAGTTTCGCAAGGAACAAAGAATGCCGGTGCCTGTGTAGATTTCTATGAAAAAATAGCTCATTTCGCAACCATACCCTAGCTTCCCTTATTACTTATGTGCCGCGAGTACGTTTGAAAAAAAAGAAAACGGAAAGGAAAATGTAGAAAACTCTCCATGGCATGCTCCACCAGTTTCTTCGTGAGCATTGTATTTCCATTATACCTGTATTTACCTGTTTGTTACTTGGCTCGGAAGATATTCGTCGGTTCATTTTTTTTATGTATATATAGAAAACTATTCACCTTTTTACGAACACTATTCAGTCGCTCATTAAGTAGAGTAATCGGGTGAGCATTGAACTCGTGTTGGTGTGATACCCAAGCCAGAGCTAAACGCTGCTGGCTATAGGTATACGGTACAGTAGATACTACTGAATAATGTTTCTCAGGACTGGATGCACTTAGTTAGAACCTTGATCCTGTTTTCCAGCCCAGTGAGCTTTTATCCGAGAACTGCCAAATGAAACTAACCAGGTAAAAAAAGGTGTGCTTGACAGGACGTGCTGAGTTTTTGTCAGAATGCCAGGCCAGCCAGGATGTCTTCTTGCTTTAGTCTGCAACATAACTTTCGTTTAGAGAAGCCTCACACATGGTGAGCTCCTCCTAACTTATATTATATAGTGTTCGACGTAATCTGCTTCGTCATTAAGACCCCCTCTAATACTTACAGAGACACTGCAGGGAAAGTAATTTTTTATTTCTTCCCTTGTGACCGGATGCTGTCACTGTCCAGCTACATGGTCCAGGAAATTAATTTGTTTTCGATTAAAGGGAATTTTCTCTCTATCGCATCGCCGGCCAGTAAGCACCGACAACTTAAGCTATCCTCAAGGAGTCGAGAGATATTTGTGGAACTCAGCACCGTCATTATGTTATTAATGTTTTCCCGTTTGTAACTGCCTGTTGTTGCCTTGTTAGGAGATCAAAATGACTTGGGATTTCCTAGAATTTTCTGTGGTTATGCGGTTGTGATGAAACAGGAATTCGAAGTTAGATTTTCTTTTTCCCTGGTTCAATACATATGTCTCAACATAGGTTAATGCATATGTAGCTAGGAATGTACATGGAGGACTTATATTCTTAGTCTGATTTTATTTAGGAAAATCATGCTTCGAAATTGCTACCATCTCTACTGAAGTTATATTATTAGGGTTTAAGAATTATAGCACATGCTAGCACTTAATTACTGTAGCGAGAAGGATTCAGGAATGAAAATTATTATTATTACTGTAAAAATAATATTTGGAAATTAATCTCTAGTAACGTAGCATTTTCCTTTAAATGCTAAAGAAAATGTTAAAGGACTCTCCTCATTATAGCGGAACTGAAATATAACAGATGAAACCAATAAAGAGGATTAGAGCAAATCTGTTTTACTGCCTTGCGTGTTTGTAAATGAGATGTGGCTTAATTGTTATTCTATTTGAGCTACACCAATACACATATTTGCAGCAGTAGTGGGTTTTTTTCTTTATACATTTGATAACGAGGGTGGGGGAATATCAACGGAAAACCGAACACCAGCTCTCAATAATACAAATTTTTACTGTTGATATGCAGATAATACATAAATATGATAAAAGTACCGCAATTTCAATTTTTAAAACAGCTAAATACAATACGTTGTTGCCAATTGTAAGCCCTCAGCCAGTGATGAGACATCAGGCAGTGATAAGCCTCCTTTTATGTTTGTTGAAATAACTAAGCTTGTACAGACTTTTTCCTATGTTGGCTAATTGGCAATATTGCAAGAATGCATTTCCAGAACTAGCGTAAATAAACGTGTGCTACAATTAGCGTGAAGTGAATTTTTTAATTGTATTAAGGAAGTGATAATTTTCGATGTGTATTTGGAACAGTTTATACACTGTTAATATTCAGCTTGCACTTTTTTAAACATTCCATAATTTTATTTGAAATATTTCTTCTCATTTGCAACGCTTTCCACGAGTTCCTAAGTTGGAAGCTCCAGGCTCAGAACTAGTTCTTCGTTCACATTTTCATTCTGCCAGTACTGAATCTACATAAAAAGCGTGGATTTGTTAAAAATATTTAAGCAAATTGGTACCTAATGGAAAACAGGCTTTACTCTCATAAGTCCCCGAAGGAAAAGTAATGAAAAATACTGGAACTGGCTTTATCTACGAGGATCCTGCCGTGGATATAGATAAACATAGTTCATCAAATATTGTGGCTTGGGATAGCACATTTAACTTTGGCTTTCAATGACCATATGGGCAAAACAACGAAGAACTGTGTAGAGAACCGAATACAAACTCAACCAAGCTAAGTAAACGCTGAACCAAAATTGTCGTACTCGTAAGTAAAGTAACTTAAGTGTGGCGACCGCGCCCTTTAAATTTAACAATATAACTTTATGCGTCGCTAAGGAAGTTTCGATAACTTTAAATGTAAAATTGCCATAAGTAAAGTGCAGTAAGAATCGCTCATTCCGTAAAGACTCATCTGTTTATGCAATCATATGAATGAAATATGACTGAAATCGATAATCTTTCTATTTTATTATAGAAGATGAATGTGAAAAGAGGTGGTCCCTTTAGAGGAGTCAGTACTCAGGAAAAGTTTCAATTTAGATACCAGCGAACCTGTAGGTATTAAAATATACTATACGTAGGTTTGTGTCCTGAAAGTGAGAAAAGTCATATAAAATTAGCCTAGACCTAGACCATGGAGCACATTAGAGATATCTACCGCAAAAGACAGAAACCAAACATCCGACAAAACTATACAATTTAAGATAAAAAATGAAAATTTGCAGTTCACATAAATTGAAAATTTTTAACGAGAATTAACTCTCCTAAATTTGTTTTGCTCATTATTGTTAAATATGATATATGGGAACAACTTTCAACAAAATATTGCAATTACTCGTCGGTGAAATATCGGGAGAAAAAACAAGTACTATTAGAGTCAAATAATTATAAAAAGCGCAATTAAAAATGAAAAACTCGACGTTAATTGCTAGATCTAGGCTATATCTTACTAAAATAGTCACGATTTAAACAAATGAGAATACCTACTGACAGGAATTTGATTTAAAGGACTTCAATATTTACCATTTTCTACAAGTTTCCGAGCTAATATCTCCATTCCAATACACTTTTTTTAATGTTTGCCGACATTATTTATTAGATTTCTTCGCTACCTTTAATTTAAGATATAAATTATTATTCTGCTACATATAGTTGTCAGTAATTCGTATTGAAAAATGTATGAAACTTGGAAATTTTGGTACTGACTCCCCTTAAGAGAAAGTTTGGCAAGGAGCTAAGAAAGCGAGATATTGCTTCTGGAATTGCTGCCGGTTTTTGTCAGATTCTTCCTATAAAGTTTATATAATGTCTCTAAAAGTCACAGACGTTCAATTAAATCAACTTCCATTTGTTAATTTTTTTCTTTTACCACTTTTCAAAATCGAAGACACATGTCAAGATAGTAACTCTAAATGGGGAAAAAATGTCAAAAAATCGTAAGTAAACCTAAGTTTCGATCAAATCATAAAGCTCTTTACGGCAATTATGGTTCAGCCTAAAATCATCTTTCAAAATTCTGGATCCGTCCGCCTTTCCAGTATCAGGGAGCATATACACCTACATAGACAGTAAAAAATAATTCTCTAAAGTGAGTGGCAACAATTTGTGCCACACAGGTTAGGCATTTGTCGGTAAGGTTAGGGAAAGCTCCACCTTGGAAAACTAAGATTAGATTTTTGTCCCTAAAATGTAGGTAGGGTTTTCTCCCTCAAATGTAGGGAATTTTGGCTTTTTCACCAAAAAATTTAGGGAGTATTCCCTAAAATGTAGGGAATTTTTTTATGTTTTTCCCAACATTTTAGGGAATATCCCCTAAAATGTAGGGAGCATTCCCTAAAATTTAGAGAATATTCCCTAAAATGTAGGGAATAGGTGATGGCACCGCACCACTCTCCACCATAGGTGAAGATGATAGAAGACCACCCCTTTTAATAAACATAAGAATGAGCTGAATAGGCTCATTTCTTATGGTCTATACTACTAAGTAGTATGGAAGTTATATTGGTGAACTGGGCATGCTTAAACAAAATATTGAAAAGAAATATATGACTTCTTTTCAGTGAATTATATAAACGAAAATATGTTTTCATTAAAAATGCAGCATAATACCTAATTTATTGAATGTTCTCTTCCTCATATCCAAAAGAGCTAACATTTCGGAAATTTTACGTACTTTATAGGTTTTCTAGTGCCAAATACCTAAATTCATTGAATTTTCCATTGATTTGGGGATTTTTTTCTCGCGAAATTAAAGGGGTTTGAAAAAAAAACCTTTTAAGGGTTTTATCGGGCATACATTGAACTTTATTGGTAAATTTTTTGACAGCGAAAAAAAAAACAAAATGGCGGCTCCACAGCCATCTTCCCGGGACATGTTTTGCTTGCAGGGCTCCGCGGCACGCAGCACCACTGATGCACATTTGAATCTAGACCAAAACAAGAAAAAACATTAATCTAGTGGCTTATAGCTAGAGAATGCCGTACGGATTTTTAAAAAAAATATTAATTTTTGTAGATTTGGCGCGTTTGAAAAAAAGTTTGATTTTTGACGAAAGAAACGGCAGGTTTTTTGTTAATAAAAAATCAACAAACAAAGTTATTGAAAATCCCGTAGGGCATTCTCTAGAGTCTAGATAATGTTAATGTTCACATCTGGTCAAAATTTCAAGTCGAAAATATGAAAATTGTTCAAGTTATCCTGTGTGCCATTTTGAAAAACCGTGTTTCGGGAAAAACGCGTTTTAAGTTTTGAGAATAGTTTTTTATTGGAAAATATAAAAAAAATGAAGGTAAAAATAAAAGTTTTTCGATAAACAAGTTAAAGTTGCTCAGCTTTAATTTTGTAATTTTTGAATTGTTTTCTATTATAGGTACGTGGCAAAATAATTTTGCTCAATACTGCATATGATCCTAGTTATTTATTAGCGTGTTTGTACCAAATGATCCTCGAATATGGTCAAATGATCCGCAAATAACAATCGAGTTATACTTACCTAATAAAAAAGTAATGATTTGTCGAGTGAAATCATGATATAACCCCGTACGTATTCTGTATAAAAGTACCGAATATAAAAAAAAAACTGCTTAATATGACGAGTGTGTGTGTGCTTGGAATGTACCCAAAATTATAATTTTAATAACATTATCTGTCGTACATAAAATAGATGAATTGCCCACTTCATTTAGCCTCATCCTCCGCAGAATGGATTTAGTAACACGATGAAAAGTTTTCGAAAATATTATTAATCTCACTCTGTGTCATCCGTCATTGTAGGATACCAGAAAATTTAATCCAACCCTTCTCTACTACTTATATAGTTTCTGTTGTTGTCTTTTATACTTACACCATACGTTTATAGATGGCCCCATGGAATCATCAATCATATTTTTAACGTTGAGGTTTCTCTTGGGAAAATACACTTGCTACGTATTCGTTAAAGTTTTATATTTCAACTATGTACCATCCACAGTTGTATTCTTATGGGGAAGTAAATAGATTACATATATTATGTATGTATGTATATACATAGCTGGGTGGGTGTCTTGAAAGCTTACGAAGAAAACGGATATAGTTTCTAAATTAACCTGAGCTATAAATCTTCATTTTTATCTGGAACTTTTGGAATTTCAGGATGAATATGATTTGCTTTTACGGTTTAGAATTTAGGATTTTATAATATTTGTTATAGCAAATATAAAATTTAATATTATATTCTGTTTATAAAGTACATGGAAGAACAAGAGTAAATGATTTTGTGCATAATTCGAATCTTAGCCGAGCACTCTGATAAAATTAAAAGTTAGCTCCAAGGCCTCGCTGTCTTCATCATGATGTTGATTGAGAAGGTGCAATAGAATAACTCTGTAACATTTATCAGAGAGAGCCTCTAAGTGAAGATAAGGTGAGTAAACATTATAATTTCATTCTCGCCATATTTGCACTCGGCGTTATCAATCAGTCTTATCGTACATTGTAAAAATATTAGGACTATTCCCTAAATTTAATTTTTTCCTACAAATAAATGTAATTTTCTCTGATAGAGGGGTAACGCCACTGTAAATTTTTTGAAAAATCGATTTTGTTTTTATTGACTTAAAAAATAGTTTAAACCCATTGGAATAAAAGAAAAAGGTCCCGTGCCAGAATTTTTTTTTCTTTGAAAATGGAGGTCGCCACCAAGCGCGTCAAACTTGCTCCGAAACGACTACCTGAAGCCTGAAACACAATTGGTGCTTTTCAGCCAGGTTTATCGCCAGCTTTCTTCTAAAGCTGACTGAAAAAGCCGAATTGAACACAATTGACCTTTTTGACATTTGCAACTTTAACTTGTTTATCGAAAAACTTTTATTTTTTCCAATAAAAAACTATTCTCAAAACTTAAAACGCGTTTTTCTCGAAACACGGTTTTTCAAAATGGCACACAGCAGAAGAAGGGTTGACTATTTGAAGTCATTATGAATCAGGATAGGTACTACCCGTTCCATACTTAACATCAAAATACGAAGTAAAGTAAAACAGATTGAATTATTATATATCCTAATTTCGTAGGTTTAAGAATATCGAATCTACTATCATTCACATTACAGAATTAATATATGAAGGGTAGAGAAGAAAAACTCAGTGATCGCATTTTTGATAGAAAACTCTTCAGTTCCTTTTCATCTATTAGACTTAGCTGTAGATTCCAAATATGCTGTTCTTTTCGGCAAAAATCCCTATCATTGCACTCACATAAATAAGGGTCCATATTTGTGGTGCCGGGAGAAAACTCCGTTGTTGTAGTTTAAGAAGTCCGTTAAGTCGTCCACCATTGAAACAGTTTCCATGAATTTAAAAAACCAGAACAAAAAACTTACCTTGTCCAAACATTACTACCAACGATGTCTATTATGGAAGAACTAAACTTAATAATTTTTTATATCCACATCCATCCTTTCAACAAACCCAACAGGAAATTTTCTACACCTACGACGAATCTATTGCAAAAAAAAAAAGAGCCGACAAGTTTTGCTCTAAATTTAATCATTCTGTATTCAACAATTGAGGAAGTTAGGAAATTCTCATTATTTTGCGACTCGTGCGGTGACCAAAATAACAATTTGACGTTCATAAGGTTTTTGCATCAAGTTCGTTTTTCCTATTCGTGACCATTCTTACTTGGATTGCGCCCATAATATAAGCTTTGTTAGCCAAAATTCATATGCTAAGACTCTCGAAAACTACAGAGAGGTCTCGAGAATGGTTTTTGATATAATTAATTAATTGCAGAAAGAATTTCAATTTTCAAAATTGGACTGAGGACCTACTTATCGTTCGTATATCCTGCAAAATGTCCGTTTCAGAATGCTGGCAAAAACAAACGCTTGACTTACCACAAAACCATTATAGTTTTGGGACCTATTTCTCTATTCCATTGGAAAAACCACCATCCAATAAGAGGCAATATAACTTCAGAATTTTTGGAATGGGAAGCTACTGGCCAAACACATAGATGTCCTTCATCTCACTCAATTTTTGGAAAAACTAGGATCTTGAACCAACGCTTGAACTCTAATGCGCTTCCTGATGACGGAGGCGGTAATTACATCTATGACCTGCCTATTGAAGTTGTAGGTCCAGAGGAATAAGAAGGATAGTTCCCTTTTTCTTGGACATTTCAATTTTTTATAAAAAAAAAAAAAAATCATCCAATATTTTTTTAACATGCTAATCTATAAATACATACTTAAGATTAATTTAATATTTTTTTTTCTATTATTTTATAAGAAAGAAAGTGTTCTTTTATTCATTGGCAAATTTTGAATAGCGTTTTTCTGAAAACCGTTCGATGACTAGTTTTTTCCCCTCTACCCTTCATAACTACCAATCGCTACCCTCGTATATAAGTACAAAGCTTAAAACTAAAAAAAAGGTTTGATTTCTTTCCAATTCATATAAAAAACAAATGCTTTTTGTCTTCTCACCACGATAAGGAACCTTCCCTAATCTCAATTAATATCATCGATTTGAATAAACTTTATGTCAATAATGATTAGAACTTCCTCACTCCTAATTGAAAGATTGTGAACTAACTGACTTGACTGCAGAAAGAATGGAAGGAAGTTATTTTCCGACGTGAAGGAAATTATTCAGGAAGTAGCAAAACAAAATTTTCTCAACTTTCATGAACGTTAAAGCTATCCCCTTCCGTGCTCTGAGCTGTTAATTACTTGAATCCATAATGAAAAAGTGGCATTCAATTTACTTAAGATCTCATAGAGAACACCCACCATAATAAAGTTTTCCCAATTAATGGACTTAATGCTCTCTCCACTAAATTCCTTCTCATATAGAGTTGGGTCGACGAAACGAAAGGCCTTAGAAGGGTTTTTCTAAGTACTAATAACGCGTTAGATAGTGTCCTACATTAAGCGTTAATGAAGAATTTACGAAGCAATTAACGACTTTTTAAGTCCGTTGGGGCTCGTTCAGAAATTACTAATCATGGGAGACTTTTTCAAGAGGCATTTTTTTTTCTTGTTGTAATCTTGTTGAAATCTCATCGATTTTCCTTCTCTATTTTCTAAGTTAGATACGCACCCTTGTGATATGTATGGATGTATACCGCAATATATGTATAGGAAAAGGAGGTCATAAATTGAATCGTTAGCGACGTGTTTCGTGCCAGTACTAGTAGTTGTTGGTATTACGGAAAACTCCTGCAACTTTCAACGATTACCTGCTACACTTCGGTTGTGATTTGTGGTCGCTTTAGGTGGATTCAGTTGGCGATAAGTTATCAACTGTACAACACACGTACGGATTTGTTTGTTTATGATAGCCTTGAACTGTTGTTGGCGGTAAACGGTACCTGCGATTGTGTTTCCCCCAGACTAGGAAGCTTATCCGATTTATGACAAGCATTTATCTGTAGTGTTCAGAAATGATGTAACTGGATTTTAGTGTTTTTTTCTCTTTTTTTTTCTTTTTCTTATTTATTTTATTCGTACCAGGAAGACATAAAATGTTTTATGTTCGCGTCTGGCTACAAGGATTCATCAAAGAATTCAAAAGGCCGAGGAAGAATTTTTGCAGCTACCTTTCCATTTTCTCCAGTTTACTTATTACCCATACGTTAACCTAAGTGATATTAACTGAATACAATTTTTTATGGTATTCGTGGAATTTTATGATGTCCTCCCAAGAAGTTGTTGACAAGATTTTGACAACATCATGAAAACGATCTAATCGGTAATCAATGACCTAAGTTAAGTGGATTAAATCCTTTTTTTACGTTGAAAAGGTCCGAAAACAAGTGAAATGTACAAATTGCTTTACCTAATTTATAACAGAAATGCCACAAATGGATACCATCTGCTAACAATGGTGTACAAATCAATTTGATGGCTTCGTTTTATGTGGTGTATTTCATTGATTGGTTTTACACAGGAACTTGCTCTTCTGGATTGATTTTCGTCATTCAGTTATTTAAAGGAATTAATGGGACCGAATTCATTGGTATTCCCCGTAATATTACCTTTGCGTGTTCATTAATTAAAAATTGCAATAAATACAAAATTTACATTTTATAATATTTAAAAAAAAAAATGTTTGCTCAATTATATGGAAAATTTTTATTGTCATTCAGTATTGAGCAACCCGTTTTAAAATAATTATCAATAATATGGAAAAAAATTATGGAAAAGTGTGTTTCGATTGGTCAATGCAGTGCTAAATAATTTTATTTCTGAGTAAATAATTTAAAATTTACGTCAGAGATTTTATACCGAGTGACTTTTCGATAAAATTGTTAAAAAATTTACTTCTCAGATCCATCAAATTATGTAACCATGACAAGTAAGGAGAATGAAATTTTCTAATTTTTCAATTGTTAACAACGATTGAATGAAAACCGTATGCTGAATGATATACAATCGTAAATATTAAAAATAGATATATATGGGTATATTCCAATAGAAGAACTAGAGTTTTAGTATATAAAAATAAAACTGTGGATCTACATAAATCTTTATTAAAGGTGTAGTTTCTCGCATGGGTACCTTTTGCCACCCGCTTGCTTTGACCTGAGCGTCGCATGCATGTCAAGTCTCATGAAAATTGACTAAAAAGATCGAAACTCGATTCCGTAGAAGTGGGAAAAAAAATCAATTTCAACACAAAGTTTCTGAACTAAATATGTAAAACAATGTAAAAATGCATGAAAAGTCAGTAAAAATTTTAATTGAATATCGCCAAATTTGCATTCCAAGTAGGTACCTACCAAAAAATTTATCCATGAAGGATTAAATATCGCAAAAACAATTCCAAAGATTGATTTCTAGTTTCACTCACAAGTGTAACAAAGTCACATGCCTATCACCTATACAACCATCCCATTTTCCTATCTATAGGCAATATAGTAAGAATCCATCCAAATTCCTATTATCTACATGATTCACATGAAATAAATCATATCAAAAATACATCAGCAACACCAGAGCCGATCACGCGCCTAGGGCATGACAGAGTATCATACACTCAATGCCACTGCGCCGGCGTACCACACAGATACTGATCGAAGAAGCCAGTCAACCGGCAGTGGGAGAATAGACAAAGTTAGCACCGCCAGGTCTATTACACACTGCACTACTACTGACCGCGCATATATAAAGGGGCCTGCCGCTGCCAGAAATCAGTCTTCATCGACAGCTCGAGCAGAGCAGAGCTCCAGTTCCAGCTACTACCAGTAACCACATAAAATCCGAGTCTTGATCACGAGCTCGACCAGAACAGAACTCCAGTACCAGCACCAGTCAGAGACCAGACCAGACCAGACCAGAGGAAATATGGCCTAGGACAGAATATTCGCACACTATTCTATCAGTTATCCGTCCCCGTGCTGTTTCTGCCTAAGGCGTGCGTACGATTTTCGTATTGGCCTAGGACAGAATATTCGCACACTATTCTACCAGTTATCCTTCCCCGTGATGTTTCTGCCTACGACGTGCGTACGATTTTCGTATTGGTCTAGGACAAAATATTCGCACACAAATTCCCCGTCGACCTGTTTCCGTGCTGTTTCTGCCCAAAGACGTGCGTACGATTTTCGTATTGGTCTAGGTCAGAATATTCGCACACAACTACCCGATATTCGCCCCGTGCTGTTTCTGCTTATGACGTGCGTACGCCTTCGTACTGGTCTAAGCAAGAATATCAGCACTTACACTCATACTAAGGCACCTGACCTCGTTATATACTCACTAGGGAATACGGAGTGTGAGTAGAGTATTAAAGCGCAATCCTAAGTAACCCGACGTTATACAAATTGCAAGAACATATCAGATGGATTATAGACCATAATGACAATAGTGAATTAAATATAGTATAATGACCGTGAATTACATTAGTGAATAATAAACTAGACTTAATAGTGAAGTAATAATGAACTATAACCTAGAATACATAAGTGTAACAAGATAAGACATAGTACTAAACTAGAATTGTTAGGAATAAGCAGCAGTGAAACAAAGTAAATATATAAAGTTACCCAAGTGTTTTATTAGTAACACCAACGTCGAGGAACCCAACTCTGGACTACTCCCGAGCTATCCGCACATTAGCACACCCGACGTTACACAAAATTTACACTAAATTTACGTTCATCAAATACTCCGAAATCCGAACTCCTACTCCATTTTAATAATTATAGGCTATGTAATATACCTATATACTCTCGTATTCCTCTCACCATAAACTTTATATACGAGAAACTAGTTATATTGCAAAAAGTTATTAATTGTAGATGAGAAATATTTTAAGACATTCAAGACAAACATAAAATGAAAAGAACTTGCTTAATATTATAGTGAAACGTTGGAAAACTTGGTAGTACAAAAGGAAAAGTACACAATTTCCCCGAGATCGCCGAAAATTTTCTGAATAAAATTGTCACGTTAATTTATTGCTGGTATTCATAAGCGAAATATGAAATTGTCGTAGCAGATATGTACCTCCTAGGAATAAGAAGGAATTCAAAGAGCATTGGAAAGAAACACCGCCTGAATGGGATGCTTTTCACATTTAAAATTCACAGGATGTACAGGCACAGCACGACATAAATTCAAAAGCAATTTGTTAAGAATACTACCCCGTCTCTTACAGATCCTAATTAAACCACGCATAAATTTCCATGGTGATTTGCCTTGAGTATGCAAATATAAGTTATTTCATGAGATGATCTTAGAACTCCTTCTGCAGAATTTTTCTTTAGTAGGTACTCGAAAGGCAACTAAGCATATATAAATTACCGAGAAAAAAAATGCACATATACATCTATATAAAAATATTTTTCTACTTACCCTGTATTGGTACATATATATTTAAATATAAACAATCTTCGGATTGATTTCTAAGATACGGAAGTAGTCGTTTTAGATACTCCAATCGTCCTCGAGGCATTCTTTCTAAAGCTGCTGTTTCATTTGCGATATCCGGAAGACGTTGGGGGCATACTGGTCCGAACCTGTTAAGAAAAAATAGGATGAGGCAGACAATTAAATTAATTGCAAGACTCTGTCATTGGAAAGATTAAAAAGATGAAAAACGATAATGCTGGCGGAAAGATTTATCGGCAAGAAGAATTCTTTAAATAACAAGAAGAAGAACCCAACCGCTCACATAAACTTCAGCCGTTCTAAATGGATTCCTTACCCAACTGTCAGTACCTAACGGGTTTCATTGGAGGTTGTTTATGGGCCTTTAAAAGCGGCTGCTAACAAATCGATACTATAGAGTTATAAGCATTGAAAAAGAAATGAGGCTTAACCCCTATCATTTTACATTATTACAGACTGCTGGGTTTTGAGAAAAAAAGAAAAGCAAGCGGTCGACGAATCATTAGTCTCTCTAACGACAGTTTCAAATGTATTGATGAAAAATTGCGGATAATTTATAACCGCAAGAGCTCAAAGTAGGGCCCAATAAATTTTATGGTGAAGAAGACAATGAAAACTTGCATATTTTGTGACAATTGTTAGCCTACCAAGCAAATTTCTAAAATATCAAATATACGGACAACAAATATATATTTAGGTATATAAATTACATCAAGGTATCGGGTATCTATGGAACAAAGGGAATACCAGAATCTATGCTGCTCGGGGATGATTGATTGATAGCGACATAGCCTAATTCAATTATCTGCCGATGGGTGGTCTGATCAAAGCTGATTTGTTTGCCCGATTTACATCTATTCTTTTGGGTGATTTATTTCATTACTTTTATCTGTCGATGTTTCCAGGATTGTGTTGAATTGGGCTTAAATTATTCATGAAAGTACTGAACTGGTGTTTATTTAAAATTTTTTTTTTTTTTTATACGATGGATCAAATTCTAGACGGCAATCTAAATTACGACCGAGAGAATAATCTTTCGAAGAATTAAGAAAGAAAAATTTCTCTCAGCAAAATTTGCATAGCTGATATCATCCCTTGACATTTTTTTTCATTTTTGTACATTTGAAGGGTAAAAGATTAACAAATCAAATCTAATGACCCTTTGATCATGGGTATGATAGAATATTAAATTTGGGGAAAAATTTTTCCATCCATAGTTCTGCATCCATGTTATCACCTTGATGTAGCTAACCGGCTTAAGAGTAATATAATCTGTCTGCCTGGTTATTTGTGATGCGTTTTTATGCCGTTTGCATGGTAGCATATCTATGCTTATCAGATTTACATATTGGATTTACCTCGGATCGGACTGTCAATACGCATTAGAAAGAATTTGACACCCACTTATAATGGAACTCTACAAAAAGCCATTCAGCTTTAGGAAACATTTCTTCTATCATTAAAAGGTATGGGCTCGAATTTGGGAGGTATTCAATGGAAGAAATGCAGTGCCCTTTGATGACCTAAGTCAAGACCACGAATTGTGAAGGGTTGTTTGAGTTTACTAATTGCCTTTTAGTTTGTTTATTAATATTAGTTTTTTTTTTAATTTTTTATCTATCTATTGTTTAGTTATCGTCTTTTTAGCTATGTTCTGCATTTACTCATTCATGGTTTTGTAAGTTCAAATGGTGCACTTATTGTTATAATTTACTCCTTTGCACTGGATCTTTGCTTGAAATATTTTCCAATCAAACGAGTGCTCTTAAGTTTTGTTTTTTTTTTTATTCATGTAAGTGAATTTTATTTTTGTAAGTGAATCTTGGCTTACATCTTATACACTTTCCAGAATAATATCCATTCGAAAAATTTCCGATTTTTAGGATTAATCGTTTAAGCTGGTGTAGATACTGCCATCTATGACAAGTCACAACATATCCTCTAAAACTATAATTTTAAATAGCTCAATCCAAGAAGTGTTGGACATCCTGTGACATTTTTGAATAAGAAAAATTCAAAATGGCTGAAGCCAGGCATTTTAAGAGTAAAAAAATGATCGCCTTAAAAAAGACTAAAATTTAACTTATGGTCCATTTTCTTTGAACCATGAGGTGTGCTGTTGTCAAATTTAGGGATGACCTAGAATATTTTCGTAGAATTATATTAAGTTAAGAAGGATGTAGGATTATCTGTTGTTGACAGTTAATGAATTAGTTGAAAAAAACATCCAAACTTTAGATAAAGATAACCAAATACGGGATAGATTAAACTTCGAGAAAAAGGATCTCGAAACGTTTTAAGTCATTTTTTGAATATATTTAATTTATTACATATATAGTATTCTTAACAATTTATACTTTGAATTCAGGATAATGCAATGCAAGACATTTAGGGCTCCATGCTTTTATTTATAGATCTTTGATCTTATTCTAGGATACCGCAATGAAAGTATTTCTTTACTTTAAATGGAGACTAATAAGGAACAGAATTGAATACCAAAAATACCCTCCTGGTGACTTAATTAAATGAGATCCAACCACTAAAATATTTACGGGAAATTTTACGATGGGTACAGATTAACCTGCCTGTATTTGTCATCGGAGGAAATCCATCATAGTTAAAATTCATAAATAGACTTTGGGCTTTCATGTATATAAATCCTACAAAACCTAATAATGGTTAATTTCAAAACACGAAGAGATCTGAACAAAACTATAAGTTATTATATTTAGTTTCCACTGAGCTGAGTAATGAAGCGGAAAGGTGAGTTATAACTCGGATCCAATTTAGGAGGAGCTTTCTCAGTTTCTTAGCAATCGATATGCCTGAGGTAAGATACTTAGAAAATATATTATACATCATCACTTATTACTGCTACTTATCAATGCAGTACCTTAAAATTAAAAGTCGTAGGTATGTATTCCAGGTTATACAAAAAAAAATTTTTTTTTGAAACGAAAATAAACAGAGATTTATGTACTTAAAATATTCACACCTGGTTATGAATATGTAAAGCTGGATAAATAATGAGCGTACGATTATAAGGCGCACGCACTAACTTTATAATCACTATGCAAAAAACAAAAAAGAAGCAAACAATTAGCAACAACCCAATTGGGTAAACAACTTCAATAAGTGGTCTGTACCAGACACAGAATCTCATGTTTTCTGTTGGAATAAAAAGCATGAACTCCGCTCCATTCTCAAACAGTAGTTCACAGATCATAACATGGCTCGCTTGTTAAATATCATCCTCCTTATTTGCGCAATTATTTGTGGAACCATTCTTGAAGCCATTGCAACTCATCGATGCTCGAACCCAGGCGAACATGTAAATTTTTATTTTCCGTTTATCCTAACTAAATTATATTAATTTTTATTTTTATTTTTATTATTTGATTTTTTAGTGCAATGAACTTATAGGGTTGGATTGTTGCTTGAGTGAATGCGTACATCACATCTGCCCAAGGGATGTTTAAGAATTATTTTTCTCTTAGGATTTAAAATTTATTTTTATAAAATAATTTTGTAATTTTGTTATAAATTAATATTTTGAATATACAAGGTTTCAAAACACTGTTGCCCTATTTACATGCCGCCATTTATCCTTTTCAATCTAGTGAAATTTTGTTCAGTTACTATTTATACAGGGTGTGCTGCATTAATATGATTAGAGGGGGGGGGGGGGGCAGATGCAATCGTACAGAGTTAGAGGGTAAATAAGAAACTTTTTACAAAATTTCGTGTGTTTGGAAATACCGACCTATGTATGTCGGACGGACCAGAAAGGGCGGATCCAGACATTTGCTCTAGGAGGTTGATTAAAAAATTTTCAATTCTAATTTTAAAAAGTTATATATAATATTATTTATAACACAGGAATATTACTTAGCGGCAGGTTATATTTACAGAATCATGAGCACATTGTTAATAATGTTATGTTATACATAGAGTGTTGAAATATAAGACTGTAGGCATTTGAGACAAGACAACATTTGATATATGTAACTGTACACATTTTTAAGCAATATGGAACATAATTATGTGTTGCACATAAAATAGTATTGGAGACAAGCTAAGTCACGCTTAGTTATAAGAAATAAATTGGGGAAAACTAATTTCTACTATTAGAAAAATTTTCATAAAGCATTTACGAAAACTGTCGTAAAATCTCGATCTGAATGTTTTCCGTAGTATGGGAGAGAATTACTTAAAATCTATTTTTGTAATGCTCGCTCTGCTCTCTCTATATGATTTTTGTAGAATTTGTAACGCAATTTAACAAACATATTGCAAAAATCTATAAAATATTTCGTAAAAAAGGAATACACGTACGCTTTTGATGATGGTATCTTTCTTCGTAATTTTTACGAATTGTGAAATTCTTTTAATAATATAAAATGTAAAAATTACGAACATTTCGTACATTTTCTGCAGGAGAAAATTGGGTAGTATTACACGCACTTTCTTAAAATTTACAAAAACATTTGCAAACCCAAACAATGTAGCAGGTACAGTTACTGTCTGCATCAGTTAATTCGCTACCAATTGCGTGCAATTCAAAGTAGAACGTGATCGACAAAACTTCAATTAGTAAGTTGCGGCAACATTTAAAAAACGTGCACAATTTAAAGCAAAATTCGCCATACAGGTGTTGTATTTCTGAATGTGTTACGGCATCATAGGATATCCCCTGAGCTTTGCAACCATCATAAAATAAAAGTCATTTTCAAAGCATTATAAAAGACATTTTGAAAATTTTCGTATTTTTGTATCTAACAAATATACAAATGTTCAATCTGAAGATACACAGAAAGGTGTTCAGGGTAAATCTGAATATATGAAAACTGACAGAGTTTGGTCCGAAAATAGCTGTTTTCGATATCATGATTACTTCCCAAAAACTCTTTGAATCATCCTTAAATTTTCTTGCAATAGTCTGCCTACGGACAATTATACCGGAAAAGACGTATTCCATCTGCAATTTCAGATAAAAAATTTTGTCGCTAATTCAATATCCATGATCTTGAAAGACAATATAAAGGGTGTCTCAGAATGTTTTTCGTTTTTGTTTTTACCGTTACGGGCCAAACACAGCACCCGGGGTAACATGACAGTTGTTAAACGCATTTTTAGCTTGATTAGTTTTGTAGATGTAGTTTTATAAAACTCAGTTTAAATGAGTATGAAGGAGCGGATGGTGCCCATTCACAAATGGTCCTTTCTCATAAATAATAATTCAAAAACTGCTCGTTGATTTCACAGTGAATAAAATGAGTTTGAACTTATTCTGGTGTTTTATTTTTAAGTTTCACAAACGAAAAATATTCTCAGACACCCTTTATTACTTCTTATTAAAGATGATAAATATAAAATTCGCCTTTAAATTAAAAGACTAATACATAATTGTGAAAATCAGTTTGATTCATTAATTCAGATTGCAAGTTTTTTTAATTTTTTTATTTTCTCGAATTCAAAGATTGTTACTGTTCATAGCGAAATTAGTGAAATGATTGTAAATAATCTCGATGGGAAAAATAATATAGGTATACATTACCTATGTGTATTATTATTACTATATAACAATTCCGAAAGTTTTTGCAGCTGCCCAATGATTTACAAGCAACTACTAATAATATCTTGATATATTTTGAAAATTTCAAAAACTTATTAACGGAAAGTTGTGGTCTTTTAAAATGGCGCATGGGAAAAACATTGGTATTCCATATTTTTTATATTTAAATGATTGTGAGATAAATAAATGTCTTGGTCCCTCAGCTCAAGTTGGCAGAAAAGCTCCAATTTTGCTTTTCTCCTGATTAACGCACTTAAGCATTTTTGAAATTTTGTCAACCTTGATGACTGTCGTATTGTGTTTAAAGCTGGTGATAATGCAGTTTAGCGGAAAAAAGGGTTAAGCATTTTTTAGAAAGTCTGGACAGTTAGTCATCATTTCGGACCATTCCTTTATGGGCTTATAGTAAGGGTGCTACAGGGTATTGAGCGGAAATATACCAAAATCATAAACATCCTCTCCCTCCTAAACGTCGCATTTTTAACTTTCATAACTCAAGGGTCCTGAAGCTTTAACCATCAATTGTGTACTGTCCAATACAGCTTTCTCTTTCTATTTCAGCATGAAAATTTCATTAGCATCCAGATATCGCCGGATATATATTTGGTGTCATCTCAAATAGAAAATCAGTCAGTCGTAACCCCCGAAATATATAAAAGCCATGAAGTATGACTTGAATGCGAGGATAGTGGATCGGAAGCGGCCGACATTATACACTTCTTGCCTTGTCTTATTGCTGGTGTTTTTCACATAAAGGTAGCTTGCATTTCGTTCGAACACCATAATTGCCTTGGCCGGCCTCCAATTTGTTGCAAATTAAAGACAAAGTTTTTAATTTTTTTTTCCAATAATTTCTTTTCAAATCGACACACGATATTTTCCAAAAGTGCTAATTTGGTAGGATATATAGCGCTGTTTGCTTTAAATTAAGTATTTGTGATAAAACTGAAACTGATATAAATTACCTCGGGTATGATGATTTTCCCAAAATCACTTATAATCAAGATACCTTTTATAAGCTTTCGACAAAAAAAAAATCAAAATTTTTTCTAAAATTTCTTAATGATATAAATTTATATATGAATAATTTAAATAATTAAATTTAAAAAAAATAATAAATATAAAAATTACTTTAAAAAAACCATGGCTTCAAAATCCGTACTGAAAAAAAAAATAGAAAATAATTTCTCCCTTCACTTGGTGAGTACCTACAAATTAAAAGTTCTCATTTGAAATTATATTACATTTGTTTATAAAATTTTCAAGGTACGCAAAGAAAGCAAATTCAAAATAAAATAATTTAATTAAATGTTTTGAAAAAAGAATACAAACTCCAAATTTCAATTTTTGCACTGTAGTGTTAAAATGTCATCTGCTCAGACTTGCTTTCTTTGTGTACCTTGAAAATTTTAAAATTTGTACAAATATACAATAATTTCAATATTTGATTAAATGCAAATAAAGGGTAACTATAAGAATTTTTGTGATTGTACCCATTAAAGTCAAGGGAGAAATTTGCGCATTTACAAATAAAAATTATTATTTTTATATTTATTTTATTGCATTTGATTAGAGTCTAAATTTCAATTTTATTTGAGCTGTAGGGGGGGGGGGGGGGTCGATCGCCCCGTGGCCCCTTACTGTTTCCGCCATTGCGGACCAAATCATGTGACGCACACTAAAAATCCAGACTTTTTGAATGTATGGTTCCCTTAGATCTGTCTATTAATGAAACCCCTAAATAATTATTTTTCTCAATCTTGTGAGATATTTCTAAGAAATAATCCTGGTAGATTAGAGTTTTCATTTGCTAAAACCAATTCCTAATTGCCTACAATTTTCTCTATAGGTATAAAATTTCATAAGTTCTAATATACAAATATCGCAAGGAAATAAATAAGTAAAGTAACACGAGTAAAGCGCACATCACAATGTCAAGTTCCGTCATCTGATCAAATTAATACAAGCGGAATTCTCGAAGAAGCATTTCAGCAATTCATTACACTCATCTTGTTGCAAAATTAGGAATTTCTGCTAAATCGCATATCGCTATTTGTGCCATGGCTATCTGCCTGGTGGCTCTCGTACAAACGATATCCTAAGCATGCGAGGTGGTCCTTATATAAATTTCACAGTAATTAGATTTTATGCAATCTATCCCTTTTCGCTGTCGCCTAACGCGACCCCTACCACAAACTGGATGCGAAAGGACAACGTGAAAGCTGCAATTTTGAGATAATCTATTTACACTAAAATTGCTGCAAGGCTCCACCCAAAGTGTGTAGTCTGTTCCCAGCCAAGCCGCGCTTAATGTAAATCTACTACAAGAGCATATATTTTTCCTTTCAGAAAATTGGTACCTACTACACCAATACAACAAGCATGAGTGTGTGTGTGTGGTTGTTTTGCCAAGCTTCTGTACCAAAAAGTATTTATATATGTGCGAATGTATGAGACCAAGGAATTTACAAATATTTTGATTGGGTTTAATGTTGCGGAAAATTCATATACCAGGTTTGATGCGAATTTCCTTGGCGAAAATTTAACCAATTTTCATGGCGAATCGTTCAAATTCAATCTGTTACTTAGATTCGCTTATTTGCTAGTCTACATACCTTCCTCTCGTATATAATTTCTTTCTCTTTTTTTTTTTATTCTTCATTCATATTGAATTTTCCGATATCCGTCGAAATGGAGTGAATTTCCCCCGCCGAAACGACTTCGTAAGAAAAGGGGATACATGAAACGTATATGAAGGAATTTTATCTTCGCGAGAAGTTCTTGAGAAACATTCGGAAAAACAGCAGCTGCTCTAATCATAAAAACATTAGCACATGCTATAAAGAGTAGAGCGTTCGTTTTGTTTTTGTTTTCTGTATTTTGCGAAATACAGAAATTCCGGACGAAGTTTTTCAGTGCTTTTAAATGTTCGCCCACAACTTAATGCCGCCAAACAGCCAACTTGTTCTGCAATTTGTGTACAAAAGAAGTCAATGGCACGTCTCAGAGCTCCATTGAGATGAAACTTTTGCGGGAAATATGGATGAAATTTGTTCACTAAAACTTTCCATTGATTATCCTGCTCAGGGGGACGAACAACTGTAGCGGGTATTTTTAACTAAAACCATAATGTGACTGCATTCATATACTTACTATTTAGAGTAACAAATGACTTCCTGGATGAATTTTGATTGTGTCACAAATACCAAAGAAGTTGCTTTGTAGTAAGTCAAAGCCAAATGATGATTTAAGGCTTGTTGGCTTTCAGATAATTGTCTGCTAACAATATAATCCTAGGCCGTAAAATAAGGTACAAATTAGAAAAGAAAGTTATGATTGGTCGAAAACCAATCATGGGGATAGCTTAGATGAGGGCCCGTAAATATAGCCCACTCTTTTTATATCGTAGAAATGTTTTTTTACTATTTTTACTTACCTCTTAGAACATTCAATACAGTTATAACCAATTCCAATGGTTTTTAGATTCCAAAGAAATCTTCAACAAATTAAAAGTGTATGAGACTCTACAAAGGAGCTGCCCGATTTTGCCCTTATATGAATTTAGATCGGCAATTATTATCATTGGAAAGTGTATTCCTTAATCGAACTATTACAACAAAAAAGGAGCGATACCCCAGAATGTTTGAGTCTAAGGAGGGTTTGCGTCTAATTATGAGTGTAAAAATTCCAAAAGGTCTATCAGATCAGAAAGATATCTTGCATTAACTATTTATGTAAAAACACTAATGCCCTAGTGTTCAGATAAATGCCCAATGAATAGCCCAAAGCAGTATCTTTGAACTTGGTAATATGATCATAACATTTTAGGCCATTATAAACCGTACACAATTATTAAAAGCAGTATTAATCTGGCGGTAACACTCAGGATCCAGAACAGGGTAAACAGTACTACAATAAATGAAATGTGGCATCAACAGAGATTTTACAATTCTCAGCTTTATATTACTAGAAAGTAGCTGCTACCTAAGGCCACTATAAATCTCGACAAGAGATTGTATTACATCATCATCAGCTTACTACTTATACTTACTCCCTTCTTCTTCTCTCGTATAGGAGAGAATCATTCCATTAAGGTATATGGGAGGAAGATCAAAAGTGGTAAAATAATATCTGTAACAAGCAATACAGGTGGATTATAAAGGAAAGATGAATGTTAACATCCTGAAGTACGTTCGGTATATCGTTGATGAACAAACAAAATAGCAAAGGTCCAATAATAGGCAGACTATTGGGGGACTCCAAAATGTACACCTTTCCGTGCGGATTTTCATTCCCTATCCAATTTGAATTCAAAAACTTGATGATATATTGTAACAGCGACTACTTACTGTGGAACGAAAATTTTGCCAAACTTCGTCTTCACTTGAGGTCAAGAATTAATCATGTTTCTTATTTCGACAACTATTTCGCATTCTAGTTCATAGCATAGTTGTTGTTGTCTAGTGCATAGCAATGGGTATATGCCAAGAGTTCGCCACCCAAAAGCAAGTTAATTGAAATCAAGTGTACTTTCTTCAATATGTAAAATCGACGACACTAATACCTAATACTTAATAGCAATCTTTCAATCAAATCGAGGAACAGTCAATAAGACGACAAACTTACGATAGATTAAACCTCTCAATTCTGTCAAATGATGGTCAACATCATGGAAGAGGAAGAAAGAAAATATACTGCAGCAAAACATTTTTATATAGAAGTTAATTTGCATAACTGCAAGCTACGAAAGTTTATAGAGTTAAAATTCGTGACAAAAATGGTGACCTCGTTTTACATTGCTAATAAATTTCATAGTTGTCAACTAAATAAATTGGAAAATATCCTGATGAAGATTTATTATTCTTTCGAAAAACTCATCGCTACAAATTTCAAACTATAAATCATAATTATCAGTACGTTGCTACTACTGAAGGTCCAAATTTCTTTAAAAGGAAAACAGACCGTTTTAGATGTCAAGATTGTCAACAAAGAATTTAATAAAAATATATCAATTCTGACTTGACTGAATAAAGAAATTGGATAAAATTAATATAAAAGAAAACATTCTAACATAAATTGAACTAGTCCGTCACCAGCTAGCAAGTCATACCACATTCATACAATTTAAATATCCTGTGTTGGTATTTGTAATACTCATTAAAATCAACGGTTTAAGAAAGCATACAACATCAGACTTTGACCTAAAATAAGACAATAGATGTGGATAAGAAGGACTTTTCCTTGAAAATAATGGCACTACCAAAAGATATTAATTAAGTTAATCAACAAAATGCTTTGCACTAAGGAAGTCATTAAATTACGTACTCCGGATGGTAATTATTCCATCACAACAATTTTCCCTGGAGCATTTCCATTCAGAGTTGAGTAGCCCGGGAAATAAGGGCAGAGACCAATCAAAATGCTAATCATATGCATCCTAATTTGATAGGGTCGTCTTCGGAACAAAACTTCCCGAATAATTATTCAGGAATGTTTATGACGCACACCTTATTAAAATGTGTCATCATAATTGCCCCTCGTTAGCACGTCAGCCCATTAGCATGCACATCGTAAGACCAACTTCCCAACTTCTCTGATGTCTAATTGAAATTAACATATCAAATTACCTGTCAGCCTTTTTCACGCCCGACCACAATGCACCTGTAACTGGTGGCATGAAACGCAACGAGCCCACTGGTGGTGAGGCATAGGGAATTCCCCGGTACGCTTCCACTGGATCTAGATGGCGACCCTCCAATTGGACGATTATACCAGAAACGGCACCATGTTTCGTGTGTACGACTCGTGAAGATAGAGTCGGTGGTAGGGGATCGCCTTTACTGTTTGAACTACCGCCGCTGTTGTTGTTGTTGTTGTTACTGCTACTACCACTGCTACTACCACCACCACCAACGCATATTATTAATGGCGGAATTAGAAGATAACTGAGAAGTGTAGCTATCACCATTATGGCGAAAAGGAAAGATCCTTTAATGCGTTCGTTAGCAACTGCACTTCAAAATTTCATCAGAACATTTCCACTCGTTGCACATTAGCGACACACTTTTATCATCAGTAGAGGCGCTCGTCTGAAATTGTTGGCAACTTTCGTGCGGCTATCTCTTCGTAGAGGTATTTTCCTGAAAGAAAAAAATAATTTTTCACTTTAATTAAAATTTTAATAAATTTCAAATTAAGATAATCGCCGATTACAGCTACATAAACGCTTGAAGTGAGCGATTCTCTGTAAATTTCTTTTAAGCTTTTTCTTTTTTTCTTTTTTTTTTTTTCTTAAACATTTCTGATTAAAGGGAAGAAAAAAAAGTTTTTTTTTACTATAGGGATTAAAGTAGGAAGAACGGATAAGGGGGCCCGGACCATTGAATTTAACTTGACTTTATAGAGAAGGTTGGGGATAAGGAAGAGCTTTCGGTCACCTTCAGTTGGGACTCGAACCCAAAATCTCCAGCAAAAATTAACTAGCATGTGTTTAAAAAAAAATTTCTTTTACTAGTGGGTAAAACGATTTTATAATTTTTGTTTTTTTTTTTATCTTATGATTATGAGTCTGACAACAAAGGCAAGCTCATTAGAGTCAGTGTAAAAAATATCAAAGTAAAAACAGTTAGGTACCGGAGAAAACTTGCGAATCTGAGTTTGGTTGTCACAATAATGAAATTAATTTAAATGTCGATAGAAATTAGAGCTAATATGCGCATTCAAAAGAAGTCTAAACATTCGATTCATACAAAATCTCCCAATATACTGAGATGCTTAAAACAGATTAAACGCCGATTGTTTGGTGAGCTCCGAGTAAAGGAAGCTGTCTTTAATTTATTGTTTATTCAAAATATACCTACCTACTTCAAATTGTTAAATATGAAAAAAACAGTTGGATTTTGAACGGCAATTTTCTTAGTATAAATTTTTCTTTTCTTTTCGAATATCATGAATCCAATAAATCGAACTCTCTCCTTATCTCTGAGACAAATCCGAGTTTTGTTGATGAAAATTGAGAGAAATTAAATGTGTCGTGGCAATACAGATGAAAATTATTTTTTTAATTTCTCAGTTAAATTCTCATTTTGGCTTAACGATTTCTTTAAAATATTTTTTACTGTTTAAGTGCAGTCTTCTGCCTACTTATTTTCATCAATTGATACTGCAAAAATTTTCATCAGATAAGCTTTATTACTATAGTCGACAACAGAGGTGGGATTCTGTAACCACAGAGAATTTGGGAGATGAGAATATTCGTTTTCTCCGATTAAACTTCCTAATTCTCCATTAATTCACGAACATGGTTTGAGAATTAGGGAAAATGTGAGAGAAATGCGAAAAGATAGATTGCAATTCCTACCGGTTAATTTGAAAATTTGAAGGTTCTTTAGGTTACCTACCTTTTCAAAATACAACAAAAATGCTCAGTTGAGAATTCCTCTTCTTACTTTTCCACTTTAAAAATATCGGAGAATTTTAACAAGTGGGGTAGAGAATTTGGTTATTCTTAAACCAAATTCGCCAAATAATGCGGGAAAAGATCTTGGCTATGCACTTTTGAAGTGCAACTGAGACAACGAGTTAAAAACAAAAATTGAGAGAACATAGGATTACCCAAACGACAAAATCTTATTATGTCCCTCAAAATCCTTTCAAGCTATTCATAATTTATTTATTTATTTAGAACTTCATCAATGATCTGACTACTGAGATTACAAAAGTGAAATATAACAATAAAATAACAAAAGCATACATAACAATAATAATGAAAAACAAGTAACTTTAACTAATCTGATCTCTTATTTGACTTTTTGAAAGATGAAACTGGCGGTTAAAGAGACGAGACATTGATGAAACCGGTTCGTGCATGCCATAGTTTGTACTATGCTGAGGAACAACGAAGAAGTCACAATTCCTCAAGGAGTGCACAGGAACAGATATATTGAAAGTATTTAAGAGCTCAGGGGAGTTTATCACTCCTTGTATACAATGAAATATGCAAAGACAACTCTAGAAGTTTTACGTCTATTCTCAAGAGAATCTAATGGAAAGAGTTTAAGTCTATCAACATATGGAGGCAGAATAATAGGGTTGTCCCAATAAAGTCCTCGTAGGGCAAATCGGATAAATCTCCGCTGCACAGCCCCGATGCGATTTATATATAGGGGAAGGTGGGTAGATATGAACCACTTTTTTTCGAGAAGACATTTCAGCTGTAATATACCTCCGCCGATAGGATGAAATGCATGAAATTGAAGCCTATTCTTTTAAATTTGTATTGACATAAACATTTCTTAGTCTTAATGAGCGTATTCTAAGTTATTGACAGAAATGCAAAAAAAGTGCTTTGGTTCATTTCTCCCCACATGTGTGGTAAAATGAACCAAGAAGGGGGATATATGAGCCAAGTGCAAATTTTAATAGAAAAATAGCAAATAAGTTAAAGTTAGACTTTTTTATTATAAAATAAATAACAAAACATAACAATTCAGTTAATGAAATAAAAAAGGGAAATGGGAACGTTTCAATTAAATGGCGTTAACGCATGTTAAAATGTGAGAAGAACACGGCGTTGATAGCGGCGTTGATAGCGGCCTTGTTGCCGCCTTGTTGTTCCTAATGGAAGCGGTGGTGGTAACACACGTTTGATGTCTCGTATCGGTACCAACACCATATCAGGAACAGTCAACAGTCCACTTCTGCTATCGCCCACAAGCAATGGTGCATTTCTACCCAGTAGTACTTTATTTATTCAAATAATTTTTTTTTAACAAAACTTTTAAATTTACTAAATTTGTTACTTTTATTTAAAATAGGGCTTCATGTTATTAACATTATGTTGGCATTATAAATAATTTGTTAGTTACCAGTCAGCTAAACACAAAGATATGTGGAGCACTCAAAAATAGTTTCCACGTGGTAAACTCAACTCACTCAACTAACACGCCTGCGCTCGAGCACAGTTTGTGGACGATTGAAATAAATGAAGCAGTTGTAAGACTGTTTCCACTTTATCTTTATTACATATCTCTGCCTATTCGCATTTAAGTTATACGGGCTTGGTTCATCTTACCCCACGGTCCATTTCTACCCACCTTCCCCTACAGAATAGAAGGGAGACCAGACAGGACTGGCATAATCCAAAATGGGGCTAACGAATGTGCAGTAGAGGATCTTCGTTATGAATGGATCATTAAACTCTTTTGACCATCTCTTTATAAGCCCCAGAGTAGCATTAGCCCTGGCCACGATTGAATTAATATGATGTTCGAAGGAAAGACGAGTATTAAGGTTTTGTCAAGTCTAGTTAATAAGCATCCATCTAAAGTATAATTAAACTCCAATGGCCTCCTTTTACGAGAAAAGGACATAGTAGTACATTTGCTAATATTAAGAGGAAGACAGTTAGTAGCACACAATTTATGAAAGGTGTCTAAGTCCGAGTTTAAAAATCCGCACTCGTTTTCATTAGAAACAATGCGAAAGACTTTGGCATCGTCAGTATTGCAAAGAATTCTTGAATTAGCCAAAATCAGAGATACATCGTTGATGTAAATTATAAAAAGCAGTGGTCCAAGATGGCTACCTTGAGGTACGCTGGAAGTATTATCTATTTCGTCAGAAAGGGCAGAGCGGAATAATGTACATCAGGTCACACTATTCCTCTCAAATAAAATTCTCATTTTTCCCGAAAATATTAGAGAATCCAACATGAGTTGTTCTCCCACTTAATCACTTCATAGCAAAACGAATGTTAACAGAAGCACGTGCTGCTGAATTAGCATAGAAATTACACTAACAAACATTGGCCATGCTATAAAAAACATTGGCTGATTCTCTCAATTTTTCAGCAAAAACCGGGTTTCACAAAGCGCGGGAACATTTTATAACACGTGAAAACTTCGCCCCTTCTCATTTTTTTACGAAAATGAATCATTTGCCATTCTGTTTCTTTTTATCTTTATTCATAAAAGATTTAAAGAGAGTTTGATTTTTTTTCGATTTTTTTCTTTCTTTCTTCCTTTTCTTGCCATGTGCATTTTAAATGTAAAACACTCGGAAATCTCGCCTGCTTCCTAATTTGTCATTAGGTTAACTTTGATTCCAAATGGAGAATTAACTGTCAAATCAACTTATCTCCCAAATTCCACAATTCTCCGTGTTATAGAGTCCGGCCAATGACAAAAATTTATTTTCATGTCTTAACAGTATCAACTCACGAAGCTGGATGTACACAGGGACGCACAGAAGTTGATGTGGGGGGGGGAGGGCAATTTTTCGGCAACGTAATTTAAAAATTAGAAATTAAATATAATCTGTGTATTAAGTATTACAAAGTCCAATCAAATAAAATGAAACCTTTAAATTTAAAATATGAATATGATAACAGATTCGGCGGCATGGCGGCGGGTATGCTGAGAGACATGAGCTAGGGATAAAGGCGAGATATAGTTACTGCACAGTGTTTTCATACAGTAGAATTGCTTAGAATAAACTACTGAAAAGTTAATTGCAAAAATTAACATACATACAAGAAGAAAATCAATTGAGTAGGATATGGAAGGATATAAGCTAGAAGTAGGTAGTTGCCGCATATAGTGTTAGTTTCATGTTAGTACATCTCAAATTTTTTTATACCCTAGATGAAATCTATAGGGGTACCTATACTAAGTTTGTCATTCCGTTTGTAACACCTCGAAATAATGATGGTAGAGCAAAATGAATTGGACGCATAATATTAAAAGTTATTTTGATTTTTGCATGTCCGTCCGTCTGTCTGTGCGCACGATAGCTCGAGAACGCGTTCACCTAGAAAGCTGAAATTTTGTACACGGGCATTAAAAAAAAAAGTAAAATTAAGTTCGAAAATGAGACAAATCGGGCAACTCCTTCGTGGGGTTGCCATACAAAAATTTCGTTTTCCACGATTTATTTGGACACTACCTGAGAACACGTCGACATAGAAAGCTTGAATTTGGTACACTATGTCTTCATACTAATACCAAATAAAATTTCACAAATGGGCTAAATCGGGCAACCCCTTCTTGGTGTTGCCATATAATAATTTTGGTTTTTTACATATACTTTGTAAACGATCAGTCCTAGACATTTTTATTGTACTAAAAACTTCTTCAGAATAAGAAATCTTATAAAATTGGTTATAATCATTTTTTCTGTCCGACGAGCCGTTCTAGAAATATATGCGAGAAACCAATGCAAAAAATCAAAATTGCTCAAATGGGTGACCATACGAAATTTCATACGTGCATTTATCTAAGGGTATCATAAGAATTGGTCTTAGACCAATTCTAGCTTTTTCACTTGTTATATTTCAGTCAAGGTTCCATTAAAACGTTAGAAAAAATGCTTTTATCGTTCCAAATTTTATGTTCTGATTTTTATTGCACAGAACGGTCGTAAGCTTTAAAAGCTCTACTGTTTCATCCCACCAGAAACGGCATAGAAATTTGCTCGGAACTAATTGTATATTTCTTATCCTTTTACACACCACGATGACTGTCTTTTATATTATGTGGTAAAATGCAAATTTACTTCTTTTAATTAGTTTGATAAACATAGGAAATTAAGAAACTTAGAGATATTAAGTGGGATGTGTACAAATCACACACCTAGGCAAAAAACGCCCCAGCAACTATCGCTGATCGCCCATGCAACCAAAATGTCTTTTTTGGATTCCCTGAAAAACTGTAAATTTTAACCAAAAATTGATTCAAAAGGTATTGCTTCCCTACATCAGCAATCTTTTTTAAATATAATAAAGTATTTATTGAGGTAAATATTTCATTGCAATTGCATTTAAATTTGCATGTAGAGAAACAGTAACTGGTAGAAATGTTATTTTGTAAATTTTGTAATCATTTCACACGTACAATATACGTCGACATATATAATCGCCACCAATTATAAATTTGTGTGGTTTTACATTTTTTTAATATTGTAAAAGTCACAAAAATTGCGTGGGGTGTAAATAAATAAATAATTGAGTTTAATTGTTTATGAAATTATGATTAGTTTATTGATAATAAAGAAAACGGTGCCGAGATTGTAGCAGATAAAATTTGAAATTCGAGCCATTCAAAAGAAGTAATTATTAAATGTCCCATTTTGGACTGCGGTTACCTATGTCCCCGCATAAATTTTAGTACAAATATCCACCCTGTATGTAAAGTAGAAAAATTTAAAAATAAAATGCTGTTTATCTGTATAGTTCTGTTATTGTTGTTCAAGCTTTTGACAATGTTTTCCGTAAGGTATTAATCTATAAGCTAAGTGCTAATGGTTGTTTAATTAGTTATTCTCCTACTTAAAGGATATCAAGATAAATAACAGACCAATTTCTTTCTAATCAATCTATTAAAGTAATAGCTAATTTCTGTGTACCGCATGGAAGTCATAGGAGACCCGTTCTATTCATTTTGTTCATAAATGCTGTGTCTCACGTAGATATTGATTCACTTAGATGACATCAAACAGTCTAAATCCATAAGGTAAAAAAAAAACTTTTTTTAAACATTAACAAAAATGTAGTCCCCTTCTTCTCTGATTCTGGATTTCTAAAATGCTGGACTAAGAAATTAGTTATAACTATCGCTGAACCTATCTCAAGTCAAAGAAACACAAATTCAATATGCTCTTATTAATCATCCACCACATATTTAGATATTAAAGTTAATGCCCTTGCCTTGGAAGGTCAAATCTATAGACATGCCTATAAACCAAATTTTCATTTATATAAACTTGTAGCGTACCAACTATGGACTGTTCGAGCCGATTACTAAAATGTTTATCAATTATAATTTGAATTATAACTTGATCGATTTTCAGTTTAGTAAATCGCAGTTAAAAAAATTCTTTGCAGCTTCACATTATTATGAAACTTGTTTGTAGACACTACTCATACCATAAAGAATTGTAGCTAGCATTTAACAAAATAAATAAATTTACAATAAATATTACTAACACGAACCCATAAACTTATAAATTTATGTTGGTATTTCTCTGGACAAATCACAATAAAACTCTGTCTTCAAACGAAATTTTACAGAACAAATTTTGCAACGTAACGAACAGTTCTGTAACAGATTTAATCGATATTTGGATTCGCATTCGTTCATCTTTTCAAATAATTCCAATATTTAATTTGGTTTCTATTATATTGGTATTAGAGTAACTGTAAAATTTGCTGTTTTATTTTCAATTCACCGGCCAATTTCAATTAATCTTCGTTCCTGGAATATAAAACGAAATGAGGAAGTGAAGTAATGAGAAGTACGTAGCACTTATTAGAATGTAATTTCCTTGATTCACATTAGAAATTCATCAAATATTCAAAATACAAGAATGTAATTGAAATATTTCGGGTGATTCTACCGAACTATATACATATATATTTTCAGAGGTGCAGTAGCAGCAGCCATCTATTCTCTGTCACATGACTTGCATTGACATTTCAAAAAAATAATATTAAGAAAAAAATTCAAAATGAAAATCATATTTATCATAAGAATGGGAGACAGCAGCCGTTAGTGCACAAGCTCACCAGAGGGAAGCATTACCGTATCTTTTCCATCCAAATATAATTCAGACTTGTCTCAGGCAATGCGCTACTAACCCCCATGAAATTGCACTCCTGCTGCGCTTGGTATATTTGCGAGCAAAAAAGTTTAGAGAATCTGCCCGTCGCCATGTCTGCTCGCAACAGTTATTTATGGGCTGGCATTAGTACATCAGAGTATGTGACATTCTACAAGGAATATAGTCCGATTCTAGGTAACTTGCTATTTACAGTATCCCTCTCACCTTGGTCCCATTTCAATCTCTCTTTTATCATTACGACACAGCCATACATACAATTTTATGACCACCTAAACCCCTGGAACCCATCACATAAAATATACAAGTATGCTCCGTTTAATACCAATACGCACATATGGCAATACTTTCTGCCATGCAAAATATAATTTTCCAGAAATATCCTTGGAATTTTCCTTTTGGTAATAGATTGTGAATTTTACTACCCGATTTTCCGCACGACCATCCCCACCTTACCTTTCTCCAAGCTGTGATAATAGTTTTGATTTGTATTTTATTGGATTTGCTCTCGTCGGAGGTTATCGTAATATTCTTTATGGAAAATTACATCTGAGGAGCTTTCAACCACCCCCAGTATCTTGGGGAATAGCCGAGTGGGTAGTTTGGGAGTCCCGCCGTTTACGGGACGCAGGCAGATTGGATGATTATCAAAACAGAGTCCAAATAGTTTTATTGATTCATTTGCTAACGTAGAGCTCAGATAATAACTTTTGCGTAATTTGAACTTTACGGCGGTTTTATGTTACACAACATCGCTTCATAGGATAGTTTTTATTTTGCTATTTGTAAAAGAATTTATGATCGCAAGGTCTGCAAATCTTTGATAAGTTTTTTTTTATGATACACTAATCACCAAAATGTTGGCTAAAGATTGTAAATCAAGGAAAAATATATTTGAGCTGATGAATCTTTTTTCCCAAAAATAATTAACGAATCTCTCTGGGTTGTGTTTTGAATGTTGCCAAAGACCATGACCGATTTCTCAATTCGAATACAAAAGTTCCTCAAAGTAAGTGTGAAGTCAACAAATATCCTTATTAGGGCGCCAATAAGAATGTTAAATTTCAGATGGCTGACGTGGTGATGCTTTTTTGCCATTCGTCATTATCTTAAGAAAATAAAAAAATTTAGCACGTGCATATCATGGTATTGTGCATTATCAGAGCTGCCAATTTTTGTAATTTAATTTATTCATATTACTATATGCACTTATTACAATGAACACTATAGAGTCTCGCAAGGATCAATTTTAGGGCCGCTCCTCTACTGTTTGTACGGGTTGCCGAAACTTTAAGCGAAACAAATTGTCCAAGGAAAATTTATCAAATACAATTACTCCAATAGCAGTACGTCAATAAAGCAATTTAAGCAATTTATCCATGAACAAGTGGAAGATGAAAGTGGATAGGATCTACAATAATTTATTCAAAACAATCTATTCAAAACCCCATCATTTTTGTTTATAACAAAATATTTTAAAGGCCGACATTAAATTGAAATAATTATTTTATGAAATCAATATTTTAATAGCAAGGTTAATAATTTTTGTAAAACAAAGTAATGATGATTGTAATGAGTCAAAAGCGAAATTTATGAAATTAAACTAACTAAATTTCTATATTATTTTGTAAAAAATAAGGTGTTTTTTTATAATATTTATTTCTGTATATCTACTTAAACGAAATAAGGCTTTATTATTTACAAAAGTGTGCAGTTTGCAAGGGCCCCGACGTATGTATAATAAATTATTTGCATAAAGTGGTTAATGATATTTATTGCATATTTTCTTAATTTTGCCTAATCCATGTCAATACTTTCACTTTTTCATGGAATCTTTGTGAAAAAATTGGCGATATTACTACTACCTTACTAATTTTTTTATTGATTTTATCAAAGACTAGTAATTTGCCTTATCTCATTAGACTCTACCTACTCGCTTTTTTTCTCGATTGTTAGGGCTGCTAGTTTTGGGAGTAAGAAATGCGGGCCGAAGCTGACAGCTCACTTCGTGGTAGCTTCCAGATTGGGCGGCAGGCTAGCTCGCCTCAGCTATTGGGGCGAGTCGAAAACCCAGTCATTAGAACGCACCATAAATAAAAATCTCGTGCAAAAAAAACCCCCCGCCGAACAAACGCATCGACTCCTGAAGGGACAATTTTCATCACTTACTTTTCAAGATTGTAGTGAGGCTCTGATGGTAGTGATCCTCACCAACCTTGTCGATCGCCAACCGCCCGTGGCATCAATGATTACATGTATCTGATGCCCCTTGAAGCTGAAAGTTAGAGGAGTAGTGAACCTAGTCAACCTTCATAATACCGATAAGAGGACTCCGCGAGAGAGAAGAGTGGAGAAAAAATTCTATCGTACTGTTAGTTATAAAATGTTTGTTTATTGTAACTAGTTTCTTCGTTCGCATATAGCAGTGACGAGCAATAAAAAAATGTTGTTAAAGAGACTATTGTGACTAAACTACCGTTCAACGGTTCATCTTCCATTTGATTTAGATAACTTAGGTATTGAACTATTTCAACTTTTCAAGATTTTTGGACCTTCAAAAAGATTTGTCGTTCGATCACTGTGCTTTATTATACATCGATATAGCTAAGATTATTCAAAATGCAGTAGTACAAATTGTTTCACCCTTTCAGGATATTTTAGCGTCAAATAAAAAAAAATCATTTGATCGTGAAAATAAACAAAACGTTGTACAATAATAATAATAAAACGAAACAAATATGACTAGATTTAAGAGAAGCATCATAGATATACTGAAAAATAAATATTAAACATTTATTGTAATGTAAACAAGGATTTTATCCAATAAATTTTAATTTCAATTTCATTTTCAATAATAATAAAGCTAAAACGGTTCAAATACGATAGTACAAATTAATTGAACTTTACTGTACGGAGCCGTAAATTCCTTACGAACTAATTCAAAGTTCTCTAGGAAAACATGTCGTAACAATATTCAGCTGGCGATAATTACATTATTATCTAAAATAAAATAAGTAAAAAACGAGTTTTCAAACAAAACTGAGGCCAAGCCGTATGAAAAAGTAGAAAATAAACTTTTCTTCACACACAGAGGTGGACTCAGATTTTTTGATTGGGACATTTCTCTTGAATATTCTTTCTCTTCATGAATCAAATCACTTATTACCTCTGATGGATCATACTGAAATATATCGGTGATTGTCAGCGAATAAAATCTGAGTCCACCTCTGTGTGTGAAGAAAAGTTTATTTTCTACTTTTTCATGCGGCTTGGCCTCAGTTTTGTTTGAAAACTCGTTTTTTACTTATTTTATTTTCTGCCTTTTTCACGTTAACTAAATTGGAAAATTCTGCATTTTTCCTTAAACAAATTTATCACTAATCATATCGATGAAAATTTTACCAATGATTTTCCCGCTTTTCCGGCTTTTCCATGGAGTTTTCCACAGAACCAACTTTATGCAATTCGTTTCGCTCTACAACTTTGTCTTAGGTTGCAAAACGCTCAAACGCTTCCTTGGTCGGAAAAACTCCGGAAAAGCTTTTTACATGAATATTCCTCGATTTCTTCTGCAAGTTTTCACCATTGTCGGAGAGAAAGTAATGATGCTAGACGATAGGGAACTTGATCCTGCATAATTTAGAAAACTTTTTTACCGGAAAATTTTCCGGAAAAGTCGGAAAATTCCGGAAAATTTTTCGGAAAAATCGGAAGACTCTGCATTTTTCCTGAAACGGATTTATCACTAATCAAATTTGTACCAAATTTTCAAATGATTTTTCCGGATTTTCCGGGTTTTCCATGGAAATTTCCGGCTCAAATTTTGATAGATTCAATTGTCACGCGACATGAACCTGTGTGCCAAATTTCATCGCGCTGTGATGACGAAAAGTGGGTCTACGAGAGTGTCGAAAATACTAAAGAAATATATAGACAAATTCGTGTACGAGTTAAAGGGAAAGGCTGGCCTCAAAAAAAAAATGCTAACTGTCGTACTTTGGTGAGCTTGTACACCGATCGCAGTCTTGGCTCTCATTCAGTACGTTTACATGAATACTTGAAGAATACTTGAAGAATGCTTGAAGTAATCAAAATATAATAGAAACGCTCATTCGTAAATTTCAAGTTAAGTAATTCGCAAATTAAATTCAAGAAAAATTCAAGACAAGTAATTGGAATTAATTCAATCAACCGCCCTACCTAAGCTTCAAGTGAATTTTAAGTCAAGTACTCAAGTATTCATGTAAACGTACTGAGTGTCGTGATAATAAAGCTCCACCGACAAGTCAATCCCGTTGAATTCAATTGACCACTTCACCTTGCGTGTCCTTGATAGAGTGACACAGCGGACCTTTGACCTCGATGTGAGACGCAAACGTCCCCAACTATTATGGACCACGTTGCAAGCGGTTTCAATTTTTCGCCTCGAAATATTATTATTATCATCATTGGTTCATCAACAAATGTCCAGAACTGTCAAAACTTCCCAAATGTGACTTCAAAGTGGAACCTGTAGTTTTCCGTGAGACTTTTCAATTCGTTTTTTTTTTATGTTCAAGTCTAATTTTCACTGTTCTTTTCTGTTTCGCACTTACTCCCTATTCCTGTCAACTTCTTGTTCTTTTTCTCTTCCGGTATCTTTCTCGCCCACTTTCGGACATGCTGCCAGCGTAGATTTTTTTTCCGCCTAGCTCTACACTCAACAGATGTCGCAAAGGATAGTCAGAAAGATGTTCCAGCTGGACCGAAAATTTTAATGCCGGGTTCACATGCGATGCGACCATAACACATTGTTCCATTTGTATTTTGGTGCACCATCCATGGATTTAAAACACCGATTGTACTACACGAGAACGTGTCACTTAGCGCTGCATTTGCGGTTTCCCAATATAAAGATGGCATTTCACAAATTTCTAGTTTTATTATTAATTATTATTTTCGGTATTTATTTTTTTTTTAATTTACACATAGAAACTTCGAAATTTAACATGTAGAGATACACGATAACTGTACACAAATTGTCATAATTTACATTGTAAACAGAAGGGTCAATTATTCAAATGCAACTTATTTAAAGTAGTAATCGGGCCGCGTATATAATTCGTAGTTTATTTCAAAATAATTATGAACAATTAACTGGGCCAAATATAATATGTAACAGGAAGACCACAAAATTCTTGAAAGAATACCGGTGTAGGTATATTTTGTTTCATTAGGTTAGAGCTATAGCTCATAAAGTTAAGGCCACAGTACAACACTTGAAGGATCTCTGAAAATTGCTACTTGATAGAGCCTGCGAAAATCAAACGATTTAACTGCAGCAGATTTATTCTTGAGATTATACTCTAAAAAAGAAAAATCAAAATGTGCAAGAGCTTTGAAAACTTTTTTGGTTGCTATACAAATATTTTTCTGTAACCAAATAATTTTTGACGCATTCGGACAACATTAATAGATAACGGTAAAAATCGATATAAAAGCACTAAGTCCAATAGTATCGAAAATCATGACGGTTAATTATTATTCAGCACAATATTTGACAAGAAGTGAAGAACCATACGAAGGAGCTGACTCTGGAAACACAAATCCTTATTTCTAAGCTATCTACTGAAAATTACATTTTTTATATTAATTTAGTTGAATATATTTGACGACATAAAAAAATTCAACTCGTGATGATTACCCCATCATTTCCAAAGTTACAATAAATTCAACGTGGATGTCAACCGTTTGGATCAACATGTTGGTAAATAGAAGAAATCAATATGCTTAAAAAGATGGTATTGTAAGATCTTGATGTTCCCAATAAATATGAGTAATATAATAATAATAACCAATTGAATAAACTATTTCCAGGTTTCAAAGAAAAACTGATGTCTAATTGTATTTGAAAAAAATATTATTGAAAAGAGGTGTTTCATGCAACATAAAAAGAAAAAACCGATCCATTACGTCGAGTTTCTGAAAGTGCTGGGATATACGGTTTGAATTATTTTCATTTTTTCTTTAACCGATCCTATGCCACCTTGCGAAATACTAATAGTCCAGTTGTGATTTTTATAAATGTTGTTTAGTTCCGGGCCCCGATGAAAAATTCAAGTTTTCACCATTGGAGGGGTCTGCGCGGTCAGCCATCTTGGATTAAAGGTACAAAAAATTGTTTTTTTTTTATTCAACAACGGTTGATCCTACGACAAAAATACAACTTTGAAAAAGACTAAATATTCTACATTTTTTGTATAAACACTTTTTGTTGTAAGTCTGATGTGTAACGAGTTAACGCGACGGAAACGTGAACATTCTTCCAAAAAAATGTATACGTATATTACCCCTTATACAGGGTGTTGCGTCCATGGTAGTCCATAGGACAGGAGGTGATAGTATTCACCTAGTGAAACAAAACATTGTATGGCAAAGGTGGAGCGACATCTCAACCGTTTCGGTGTTTCAGGGTAATTTAGAAAATATGCAAGTCTTTCACAAAATACCCTTTATCTTAAAAGGTTCAATATGTGCGGTAACTTACAGAGCTGATTGCATGCAGAACACTTCATGGCTTTTTCATCGGGGCCCGGAACTAAATAGCATATATAAAAATCAGAACTACCCCACATTCTGTAGAGCAGAATCCCCTATTGAGTGGACTATAATCGCCCTAACTGAAACTCACTGTATGTATGTCATAAAACCAGCATATAAAAAATATAATAGATTTACGTTGAACTTCCTAGACAAATCTTTAAAGACACGAGAGATAGAGACACAAATAAATGTGAGCATTTTGGAAGCAAGATTCTAGCTCCAATTAAAATTTTTATTTTTGCTTTTGTCTACACACAACCCTTGGCAAAATAGGTTTGTGCCTTGACTAAATAGTTTTGTTCATTACGAAAGTGTGAAATTTTGAGAGAAGAGTTACAAA
The DNA here is from genome assembly GCA_963930735.1 of Dioctria linearis. Taxonomy (NCBI): domain Eukaryota; kingdom Metazoa; phylum Arthropoda; class Insecta; order Diptera; family Asilidae; genus Dioctria; species Dioctria linearis. Next base: position 30,226,625 of record OZ005741.1, read on the forward strand.
GAATACAAGAATACAAGCTATTCTCATTAGGTTTTGAGACATGTTCTGTGACGTAATTTTGTCTGCTAATGTATTCACATTTATATGGAAAAGACAGAGAGAGGAGAGAGAGAGTATTTTGTTCTGTGAACCGTGCTTTCCTATACATTACACATGATGTTTTCCCCTAATGGTGAAACGTGGTTCGTAATGAGAATACCTTGTATTCTCTGTACCTTGAGGGTAGTAAACGTGGATGGATTTGCATAGGGTTTTTTAATTTAGAATGAGTGAATAGGGTAATGGGGCAATTTGTTTTTAAACTTTTCAGGGTTTTAGGTTGGAGGCTGATAACTACCCGCTTGGAGTTCTCCAACTTAGGCCGTATGTGATATCAAATTAAAGCTCTTACTGAGTACCTACTATTAAATGGCATGTCTTGTTTTCTTCTATAAGAAACTTTGTAACAGACTTTTTTCATCTGAATATCGTTAAAATGCGTGATAATTAATTATCAACAACAAAAATTATTTAAATTTATATGTACCTACCTTATACGCCTAATCAGAGATATCCTAGTGGCATTGAATCATATCCAACCTACATTATAGCCCGATGAAAGCATTTTTTTTTCTTAAATCTTGCGATAATTTAATTTAGTAAAAAAATCCACTCAACTGTTATAAAACTAAATTATGCCTGAAACATTGAATCAGATTCTATTATACTTCTATAGGTACGTATACTCATATAACCAATTACTGTAGTGAAATTAAGGTATCTTATCGCCTATACCAAGTTTAAAATCCATTTCAAAGATTCCGCAAGCGACCTTCTTCCGTGTATTAATGGCAGTTCTTGAAAACTAAAACAGACGGTAATAGTTAGTTCAAGAAGTAATTACTACTCTCTAGGCACATTTTAGCAATTGAAACCACCAAAAGGTTTCTATAATATCTGACTGTGATATCGGTAATTTAAAGTTCTTGGAATGTTCGTTATCTTAACGTTCTATGGTAGGTAGCATTTATAACATTCACAAACTTTCTTTATAGTTCACCTCTAAAACTATTCGTGTGTAGATAAAAGCTCCGGAATATTTCAACAGCCATGTAATTAAGTTTTATTGCTTTGAGGTCGAAGGGACGCATCTTTGAATCCACACAAAGCAAATGATCATTTCGTTCGTATGAAATTTAGGGATATTAATAGCAACTGAATTAATTTCTCGTGGTGTCCTTTTTTCTTTGATAAACTAAAGCTTGGGCAATATTCTATGCAGTTACATTGACTGAGAGTTCTTATATTAGAAGTGGTACAAAATTGAATCAATTGGATTTAAATCAAAAATAAAATATTATTACAATTTGAGATACCGGGGTTTTGGTCTCCCTACGCTACTGATATCTAAATTGTAGCTAGGCTACCATTGCTGTTAGTTCTGCGAAGGTTTTGAAATAGCCGGCGGACATTTCGTTATTAGTCTTAACGCGTGCTGAACATTCACAGTTAGGGCATAACTGAAAAGTTTGCTTTCACATCTTTTGGTTTCCAGTTTATATCTGTATTTTTTCCTATTTCGCACAAATGAATACGGTAAGTTACATAATATTTACTTTAGTTTTATAATTAAATATTACAAAAAAAGCTTGAGTTTTTTTCACTAAATTAATGATTTTCCTGAAAAAACGAATTGGTTGCAATATGAGACCCCTGGCTGGTAATAATATGAGACTATCTCATTTCTACCAACTATTAAGGCAGTATTCTAGATGATGATGATATTTTGGAGGCCTATAATAGAGTTTTACAGATTATTAAAAATGTTATATAATATTAACGAGTTAGTATCACGGATACTGTAAATTTTTTGCCACAATTTTTATCTTGTTTTTGATATTATAATACCGTCTCATATTACTACCCTACTTTGGAAATTTCTAATTTTGAAATTTTTTGTTTAAATAAATAAATTTTGAGCGTGTTGTAGTCTACATTATTTATGTTAATATCACTGATGAGTTAACCAAATTTCATATCTTTATACAATTAATTTTTTGGATATGTCTATTTTGGGGCCTGTTATCATCAAAACTATAATAGGTATCTCATATTTCTACCCCTTCCTCTATATCTGTCTCATGTTTTACACTATACAGCTAATTGATATTATAAAGGACAACTTCACTGAACTGTATAATATGTACGTTTCAACTGTAGTTTCAAAGCAAAATTGTGTTGGAATTTTTTTGGAATTTGTACCCTTTCGGTTCATATTGAATTCATAGGGGGATCACTCCATTCTAACTACACATGCATATGTCATGTGAGGCAGTGGACTAACTAACCTTTTAGTTAAAAATGAAAAAGGGGAAGGATAGGGGAATTATATATTCTGGGAAGAAAATATATATTAAACCAACAAATTTTGAAAAAATTTATAATACGCATAACACCAAATGAATATATTTTTTAATATGCTTCATACATAGGTCAAAGTTCTTTATCTCTTCGTTTTTTTCTGTAGCGGTTTTTTAGATCAGTCTCATAAGTTTTTACATTCCATAGAATTCGCCAGTACATTAAAATGCCTAAGAATTACAGTTTTCTTAGAATACCCATATAAAAAATATATATTTTAATATCACAATCATACGAAAGGGTTGCCCAATTTAGTTCATTTTTGAAATTACAACTGAAATAGTAATGTAATTATCACATGATATTTAAGGCCTCTGCACGTATTCGAATATATACAAAAAACAATTTTTTCTTCTATGTTAACTCTAGGGAAGAGTCCATTTTCGATTGTTGATGTAACATTTTTAGAAGAATGCCGAAATACAAAATTTTGGCATCGCGAATGGTTAAGTTAGTACTTTTAAGCCCGCTGAATTCAAAACTATTATAATATAGATAACTCTAAAATCATTTCACAGATAAGTGTGTTCAGTTTTTCTGGCAACGGATGCAATCTTAGTCTTTCATCCCATCGCCTGTCACTGTTTTTGTAGCCTAGATGAAATCTATATAAAATATATACCAAGTTTGTCATTCCGAAATAATATTGCTAAAGCAAAATAGATTGAACACCTGCGTATAATATTAAAAGTTCTTTTGATTTTTGCATGCCTGTCCGCCCCTCTGTACATATGTCTGTGTGTCCACCTAATCGTCTGTCAGTTTGTCTGTCTGTCCGTCTGTTCATCTGACAGTCTGATCGTCTGTCCGTCTGTCCGTCAGTCCGTCTGTCCGTCTAGCCGTCTGTCCGTCTGTCCGTCTGGCCGTCTGTCCGTCTGTCCGTCTATCCGTCTGTCCGTCTGTCCGTCTGTCCGTCTGTCCATCTGTCCGCCTGTCTGTATGTTCATCTGTCCGTCTGCCTGTCCGTCTGTCCGTCTGAAATTTTGTAGATGGGACGGCGTTTTTACAAATACATACAATACAATTTCAAAAATGGACTAAATCGAGTCACCCCTTCTTGGTGTTGCCATACAAAAATTTAGCGTTTTTACATACACCGCAAAAATTTAGCGTTTTTACGTACACCGTGAAAACAATCAGCCCTATACAGGGCGTTTCCCCGTAAGAGGTCAATAGAGCATGAGGTGATAGTACTCACCTAGAAAAACCAAAAATTGTATGGCAGGGGGGGGGGGGCAACAGTTTACACTTTTTGTAAAATGAGTTATATTAATGACCTTTTCGAAAAAATATTAGAGGTCAAATTAAAAAAAAAAAGATAAGAAAAATCGAACATTTTAACTGGAACTTCTAACTCCTAAACGGTTAATATTGCCCCCCCCCTTGCCATACAATTTTTGGTTCATCTGGGTGAGTACTATCACCTCCTGCTCTATTGATCTCCTACGGGGAAACACTCTGTATGTTTTTATTGTACTGAAAAGCTCTTCAGAATATATATTTTAGTGGTTATAATCATTGTTACTGTCGTACAAACTGTTCTAGAAATAGATGCAAAAAACCACTTTAACAACCAAACATGCACAGAGGGGCGACCATACGAAATAACATACGGACATTCATGTAGAGGATATTGTAAGAATTGGTCTTGTACCAATTCTGACGTTTTTTTTTCAGTTTTGTTTTCTCCTACCCTGCTTATTCTAATTATTTTAAATTAAAAACAAAAATTATGAAATATTCTAAAGGGCCTTAAAAAAGTTTCCAACGAAATTCATGCAATTTCTTAAGACAAAAGATATTCCTCTTAATCGCCGACGTAATTAATTTTCCAGCGAATATGTCAAACGTTTAAGTGTTTAATTAATAATTACTCACCATATTTAAGTGTCGGAAAAAAATAACAGAAAAAAACTCTCTTTTGTGCTAAATTGAAATGTTTCTTGCTTCCATCAATATGCCCCAGTAACGCTTATAAGAAATTAAACCCGCTACAATAGTGCGACACAAAAACTCACTTATAACGCCGTAAAGCTTTTGGAAGATAGAAAAATTATCCCGGAACATCTTCAACTCACAAGCCGTTTTAGCTTTGTAGCTGGCTATAGATTTCAGTTTCATTTCAACTTATGTATTTCCTGGAGAGATTTTCTCATGAATTTTTCATGTCGGAATTTGACCCACTTCCTTTTTCTCCTTTTATTAGCTCCCGACGTCCTTACCCTCACCCACAGAATTTTTCTTTAAATTTATTTCTTAGCGAACGGAAAATGTATAGAGCCAAAGGGGACTATGTACATCAAAGATTTTAACAGATCACAAATACACGGAAGGATATAGTCTCTGGTCTGGTTTTGTTGTTGCTGTTCTGGAAGAGCTCGGAAAGGAAACATTTCGTTACACAGGGAAACTTGGAAACAATTCAACTCTGTGATGGATCGATAGTTCAAGGATGGTTGAATGTACTACGTACAAATTCCAAGGATATCCGAAATAGGACGTGCAGATAAGAGGAAACTATGCTATGGATTTCGAAGTATGATTCCGAACCAAACATCTATATATACATTTCCAGCGCAGCGTGATGTACATGAGAAAGGAAGTGCTATAACCAAGAATATAAATTCTGTTCGTTTACGCTTCTCTAGATGGTGTTGCAGGGATTATCTATATTGAAAATCTAAGCAAAGCTAAGGCCTATAAATAGTTGTTTATGATTCGTAACTGAACTAAAGACAGAGTTAAATGGGACTATCAAGATTTTCGAATTTGCAATAGCTCTCGACATCATTAACCGTGTTGTCTTGACAGCAGCAGATGCTTATATAATCGCCATGAGGACAAAGATTATTTCTATACGTACTGCCTACATGTATTTACCGATTTAAAGTCTTGGATGGACTGAATTTTGTATTTCTTGTTCGTTTATTTTTCCGGAAGGAACTATATATACGCCCAATTGCATAAATCTCTTTCAATTCTTTTGTTGTAAACAAGATTTATCTATAAATTTGATGGAAAATGTTAACAAAATTCAAAGGCTAACACAAAGGAACAAATGAAACTTTACTAAATAATCTAAAAAGCCTTGGGATGAAAATGTCAAAAAAGGATCTTTCTTGATTAAATTTATATATAAAAAAATAAGGAAAAGCATTTCTTTCAAGTTGTATTTCCCTTTGATGTTTTATCAATTCAGAAAATCTTCAAAATATGGCAAAAATGTGGTGTGCTTATTCATGCACCTATACAGAGAAACCTGGCCAGGCCACGAATCTTTAAGGTAAAATTCTATTTTAAAATATAAATCCAATAAGAAAAGGAAATCTAAATCGATTTCTTAACTTTTACAGTCCTTACCACATGTAGATACTGAAAGCGTTGCTGAGGATTTTTTTAGTAAATGTGATCACTAAAATGTTGGTTTTGTTAGAACTGTGAAGGTATTGCCTGATTTCGTCTATTTGCGAAATGCATATATACTCAATTCTCTACAATGCAATGGTACGAAACACACAACTTTTGTTCTTCTCTTTTGCGTGCAATTTGTAATTTCAACTTGAGAGGAGATGGAGACCAGATATGCACTAGCAGTCCACAAAAATCACAATAATATGAGCAATTTTATCTATATTCAAGCTAAATGAATGCGCGTTTATATGTAAAGCAACCTGCTGTTTTGAAAATGTCCAATTTATACCTACATCGTTAAAGTTGATTTCGCGTTTATGTTTAGTATAGTTGTGCAGACTGTAAATATCCGCATTACCAATTGGTTAATTAAAATTGCGTGCAACTAATAGTCCGGGAGGTAAGTTTCATTTTCAGTAGTGTTTTTAAGCCGATCTCTTTCGATAGATTTGGTATGACTTATAAGTGAACCAAGCGTCAGCTGACGCACCCGCTGTGGGTGTTGATTTGAGAGGCTTCGAAGGTGTTAAAAACAATTTTTTTTAAGTAATAGTACTCCCGTTGAAACTTTGACATCATAGTGAGTTAAAAAAACTGCCAGGTGCATCCCGGAGGGGGGATTATGCGTCAGCTGCTCGCATGAACTTGTAAAAAAACACGAAAAATAAAGTAATAGTAGACATAAATAATAGTATATACAGGGTATCCCAGACTAATATGACTATATTTTGTGATTAGTAAAATATTCGCTTTTTTCATTAAACACCCTATATATTCAAAAGTAAATCCTGTACAGTCTAGTTTAAGACGGCATTGTATGCAGAACTTCATGGCCTTTCCAATGACTGCTCAATACCCCGTAGCCCTTCCCACTCCAAAGTTATGATGCTTCAAACTCAAAATTTCGTTTTTTTTTTTTTTTTGTAAGAACCCCCACAAACATAAATTTTTGTTAGAACATTTCGAAAGCTTAGAGTTTCCTCTTTAATTTAACCTAGTACACTTATCTTGTATCTGTGACTCTTAAGGAGCTCTTAGCTCTTAACCTATTCAGGTCACAGATAATTTGTTCCTTTATTGACTGAAAACACGTCAAAACACGTCATTTTAATAAAAATAGCGTCTAATTTTGGTATGACCTGAACAGGTTAAGATCTAATAACTTTTTAATGGCTACAGTTAGTACATAGGGTGTTGTAGGTTAAATTAAAGAGGAGATTTTGGGCTTTGGAAATTTTGTAAAACAGGTGTACGCTAGTGGGGGTATTTAACCGAAAAATTAAAAAAAAAACATAAATTTAAATTTGAAGCGTCATAACTCTGGACTTGGGAGGGGTACGATTGTGGTTCAGCAGTCGTTGGAAAGGCCATGAACTATTGCATTTAATTCCGTCTTAAAATAGACCGTACAGAGTGTACTTTTGAATATATAGGGTGTTTAATGAAAAAAGATATTATTTTACTAATCACCTTGTAACTTGACGGGGTGACATCCCCCCCCCCCCTGCAATTCAATTTTTTACTTAGCTGGACGAGAGGAATCATTTAGCAAAATATAGTCATATTAGTCTGGGACAGACCTGTAAAATTCCAAGTACAAGTACCAGTATCTGGACTTGAAATATTTTAGGTACAAGTCCCGGTACTGGTACTTAAAAAAATTTCAAGTACAAGTCCCGGTACTGGTACTTTAAAATTTTTCAAGTACAAGTCCCGGATTGGTACTTAAAAAAAATGTCAAGTACAAGTCCCGGTACTGGTACTTTAAAATTTGTCAAGTACAAGTCCAGGTACTGGTACTATTACTAGTACTCAAGTACCAATGTACTTCAGTACTTTACAGGTCTGTACCTGTAAAATTCCAAGTACAAGTACCAGTACTTGGACTTGAAATATTTTAAGTACAAGTACCAGTACTTGGACTTGAAATATTTTAAGTACAAGTCCCGGTACTGGTACTTAAAAAAATGTCAAGTACAAGTCCCGGTACTGGTACCTTAAAATTTTTCAAGTACAAGTCCAGGTACTGGTACTGTTACTAGTACTTAAGTACCGGTGTGAGTGCGTGGAGTCAATCCGATCGGACGTTGCATAGTGTTGTAGTTCAAATAAATCAATATAAACATATTCAATCAATTAATTTAAGACAAGTGATAGTGTTGTGCTAAATATCTTCAATATAATCAATTACTATAATTATTTAAATTCCGACGCGACCGATAAATTAATAAATAAACAAAATAAATTTTATCCGCCAAGTGAAGGGCTCTTCTATGCCCTATCAACATTCTATAAGCCAGCAGCACGGTAACGTTTCCTTTCCTTCTCTTCATCTGTGATCAGTGCAAATGCATTAGCACTTGTCACTGATCAGCAATCCGGGTGTCCCCAGCTGTGGTCATTGAACTGCACAGTCTGAGGTGTTGAAAGCAGCAATAGGCATAACACTATTGTTGTTTTTTTTTACCTCGCTGTGTCGTTGACTGCGGCTGGTGGCGCCCAAATTTTTGTGTTGTTGTGTGTCGCTTTTTTTCTTTTTTGCTTTTTTGTTTTTGCCTTCAGCATGCAGAATTTTATTTTAGATTTCTGCAACATTCGCGGATTAAGAGCAAATCGGTTTTCGGTGTACTGCCACCTTAACTCAAAAAATCCGGCAATTCTTGCGCTAAGTGAAACCAAGGTCGTTTCTGATGCTGATATTAATCAGTATCACGTCCCTGGTTACAGCTTCGTGCCTCTTTTTTCTCAGCATAGAGGGATCGCAGTATATATTAGGAATGATGTGGCCTTTACTATTCTTCAAGATTTTCCTTCTGCTAATCCAGAGTTTAATTATATCTGGATTAGGTTCAAACTTCACAAGCACATCATATACTTCTGTTTCCTTTATCGCAGCCCAAATATGTCTGATGACGACACGGTATCCGTATTTGACAATATCTCCAACAATATTGATCATTTGCTTTCTGTTTCCCCCTCTTCCGAAATCGTCCTGGCAGGCGATTTTAATGTTCATAATATACCGTGGCTCAGACATTCTTCTACCACAAGTCCTGCGGGCCGTTTCGTTGAACTCTTCTGTGAATCATTTAATTTGCAACAGCTAGTGGATGCACCAACGCGAATTCCTGATGCAGCTGGAGATAAAGCTAATTTACTCGACTTGTTTCTAACATCTCATCCTGACAAATATTCCATTTCAGTCGGTTCCCCTCTTGGAAATTCAGACCATTGTTTAATCACGGCTCAATTTACCACCTCAAACCTGTGCCGCCCAACTGCTCCACCTACAAGTAGGCTTCTTTGGCACTATAAGAATGCTGATTGGGAAAGTCTCAATAAGTATCTTAAAGAAATTGATTGGTCGGTTTGTTTTGCTTCGAGGGATGTTGATGAATGCACATTACAATTTAGTAACATACTAAATCTTGGCATGCGTGAATACATTCCGTATTCTTACAGCAGGTCTCAACAACAGCATGATCGCTCTTGGTTTAACGATAAGTGTAACCAAGCTATAAAAGCGAAAGAGTCTGCTTTTCGCGCCTATCAATTGCATCCATGTCCGGAAATGAAACAAGTCTACAAGACTTCACGGAACACCTGCAAGTCCATTATCCAGAGAGAAAAATTTCTTTTTGACCAGAATATTAGACAAAGAATCTTGACAAGCCGCAAAGGTAGCAAAGGTTTCTGGTCCCTGGTCAAAACCATCAGGAACAATTTCACCAGTTCCTCTATACCTTCACTACTTAATAATGGAGAAGTGATTGTTGACTCCCTGGATAAAGCTAATATTTTAGCTGCTAGATTCGCTTCAAATTCTCGTCTTCCACCAACTTCACAAACACCTGTTTTGCATCGCCCGTGTGAATGTGTACAAGAGCCAATACACGTTCGTACGAGGGATGTGTTCAGGGTCCTTAAGGATATCAACGTCTCCAAAGCCGCAGGTCCTGATGGTTTTTCGCCCCTGTTAATTAAAAGCTGCGCCTCATCCTTGGCTAAACCTCTGCGCAAACTCTTCTACTTGTCTTATTCGACAGGAAAATTTCCAACTGCTTGGAAGCTAGCTCACGTTCAGCCTATTCCTAAGAAAGGAGAGGGTAGCGATCCCTCAAATTATCGACCAATTGCCATCACTTCGATTCTTTCAAAGGTTTTTGAATCTATCATTAACTCAAAATTAATGAAGTATCTAGAAACTAATCATCTCATCAACGATCGCCAATATGGCTTCCGAGCTGGACGCTCATCTGGAGACTTGCTGACCTTTCTTACGGAACGTTGGAACCGTAGTCTTCACAATTTTGGTGAGTCTAAAATCGTTGCTCTAGATATTTCAAAAGCCTTTGATAGAGTCTGGCATCCAGCCCTTTTAGCCAAACTTAAAGCACTTGGTCTCTCCCCTCCTCTTCTATTATGGATTGAAAGTTTCCTATCTAGTCGCCAAATACGTGTTGTATTAGATGGCGTTACATCTGAACCGCATCCCATAAATGCCGGTGTGCCTCAAGGCTCTGTTATCTCTCCAACTCTCTTTTTAGTTTTCATTAATGATCTTCTTTCCCTTACTTTCAATCCCATCCATAGTTTCGCAGATGACAGTACTCTTGATTTCGCTTACTCCTTTGACACTCTTGCGGAATCCAGGGGGAATGCCGCATGTGTTGAACGAGATTGCATGACTAGATCATTGAATAACGATCTTAACAGTATCCTCGCTTGGGGCAAAGCGAATCGCGTCGAATTCAATGCATCTAAGACTCAAAGCTGTCTCATCTCATTAAAACAAGATCATAACTTAACCACACCCGTTTCTTTTGATGGAGCATTAATTTCTGATTCACCGTCACTAAGCATTCTTGGCATTAATATTTCCAGTAAGTTAAACTGGACAGATCACATCTTCTCTGTTGCCAAAGAAGCATCGAAATGTCTTGGATTTCTGAAAAGGTGTAAGAAATATTTCAGCCCGTCAAATCTAGCGCTCCTCTACAAGTCCTACATTAGACCTAGAATGGAATACAACTCCCATATATGGGCCGGGGCTGGTCGCACAGCCTTAGCTTCATTGGATATTGTCCAAAAGAGAGCCTTCAAGCTCATTGGCGATTTGGCAATAACTTGTCATATCGACTCACTCGAGCACCGCCGCAATGTTGGATGCCTTTCGCTCCTTTATCGCTATATGCATGGTCAATGTTCTGATGAAATATCTAGTCTAATCCCTTGTAGAATGATTCCTGCACGCAATACTCGCGCTGCAAACCGCGCACATCCTTTAACCCTTCAAATTACTTTCGGCCGTACAGTAAAATTCCGAGATGCTTTTTTATCCCGAACAGTGCGAATGTGGAACAGCTTACCATCTTCTGTTTTTCCTCCGGCATACAATCTGCGGAAGTTTAAGGGCGACACACATCGGCACCTCCGCCACTCTCCTCACATCCCCTAATCCTTTCCCTATCTCCTTCCTGCCATGCTGTGCTTTGCATCATAGGGTATCCCCTGAGCTTGGCTTAATAATATAAAAAAAAAAAAAAAAAAAAAAAAAAAAAAAAAAAAAAAAAAAAAAAAAAAAAAAATGTACTTAAGTACTTTACAGTTCTGGTCTGGGACACCCTGTATATAGGGAATCCTATATAAACTAGTACGTACTATTGCATCTGGAAATTGCCGAAAGATGTGTAAATTTCTCTCTTTTGAATGCAGATGAAGTTTTATGATAGGTTTCTATGAGCTTTTCGATTAATCTTTCGATGAGCCTTACGATGAGCATTCCATGAGCGTTTTCATACTCAAAATTCTTTTGCATGTCCATGAAATCTCACTGAATGTCTTATTATGAATGAAATGGTG